>PVIJ01019744.1:0-22749 GCA_004024925.1 Scalopus aquaticus | reverse complement strand
CTTCAGAGCAGGGGCCGAGCAGACAGTCAGGGCAAGGCTGACCCGGCCTCCTGGCCACGGGGCCCTGGGTTTATCCAGGAATCCCTGTGCTTACCCTGAACCGGGAGAAAACGAGCCCGGCGAACCAGCCCTCGGCACCTCAGTGGCCGCCTCCAGGGCCCAGAAGGCGCGGAGGAGAAGACATTCTGGGGAATTGAGGGAAGGATGGATGCAGGGTCAGTCGCTCTGGGTTTTCATCTCAGGCTCTCTCCTCGTGACTGTGGAAAGATCTGGAAGCAGCCACGTAAGCCCACTGAGCCCCGTTCCTTTCTTACACGGGGGAGTGGCAGCCCCTCCCTCAGAGAAGCTGTTAAAGGTGACGGCGAGAGGGAAAAGCCAGAAACGCCGGCGCAAGGCCTGGGCCAGAGGAGGACCCCTGCCCTCTCTCGCCTGTGGCCCAAGCAAGCCTGGCGTCTCGCTGCCGCCTGCCCCAGGCTGTGTTTTCTGCAAGGAATGAAGACTTGGGACACTTCAGAGCTGCTTGTCGGAACGACTCAAGTCCAGTTTGGGGCTCAGGACACACTTATTTGCTAAGTGACAGGGCGACCTCAGCTTGGCCCAATGTCACTTGGGCCAGCGCGCAGCATCCCCCCGAGCCCGGCTCCCAGGAGGGAGGGCCTCGCGCAAGAGCCAGAGACCAGGGAGGACTCACAGAGGCTGGGGATGATCAGAACGCGGCACACAGCACGGGGTGCAGACAGGGGGCAGGGGCTGAGGCGACAGGGGTGTGGGGCCCCTGTTTCAAACAGAATCGGCCTCGCTAGCAGAAAGGAGAGAGGAGGGAGAAAGGCAGGGGAGCCCCAGCAGAGAGGTAAGAGCGGAAAACACCAGGTGGGTGGTCCAGGGGGATGGATGACACCGTCCCCATACCCTGGAGCTCAGCCCCAGGGCAGGAAGCCCCGCCGGACCACGCACCCCCGCTCTCGCTCTCCCGGATGGGGCAACGCAGGCCGTGCCGGCTCCTGCCCTCCCACAGTGAGAAGACCTCCCCGCATGCTGCCAAGTGCCTTCCTCACACTGCAAAGCATCTTTTCTCCTATTGCAAAGTTCCTTCTCTCATGCTGTAAAGTACCTTTTCTCACACTGTAAAGTATCTTTTCTCAAATTTCAAAGTATCTTTCCTCACACTGCAAATTACCTTTCCTCACACTGCAAGATCTTTCCTCATACTATAAAGTATCTTTTCTCATAATACAGAGTATCTTCCCTCCCTCTGTAAATGACCGCATTTTTGGTGGTGCAGCTAGTGCCACCTTTCATGTATCTGTGCTTTTGGGGGTGATTTCGCTTTCAAGCACAACTAGGCTGAACTGTACCTTCAGGAACGAGTTACAGGGCTGCCGGCTCTGAGTCCACATTGGCGAATGCACAATAGTTATGAAATGAGCGTCCTGCGCAGGTTACGCCCTGGCCGCTTGGTAAAAACGCAGTGACAGAGGCTGCAGGGGCTGCCCTGTGCTGCCGGCGGCGTTCACGCAACCCCCCGGGCTGCAGCTACATCATGGAGCGAGCACCACCCAGCGAACCCCGAGCCTCTGATCCAGCACCACATCACCCTGGAACAGCAACGCCAGCCCTGGCCACCCCGGGAGCGTTCCTCCCGGCCGCGCCCCGGCCAGTCCAGCACGGACTGGCCAGGGGAGTGTGTTCGCCGGAGCAGAGCCGCCCTTCGCCGCGCTTGGGGGGACACGTGAGCGTCCTTCTGGCCTGGCACGGCCCGGGGCACTGGCCTCCCTCTCACTGACCCTTCGGGGTGTCTGATAAACACTGAGACGGGTTCTGGAGAACACCCGGGCTTGACAGCGAGTGACCACCGCACCTGACCCAGGCCCGCCACGTGCCAGCCTCGCACTGACAGTCAGAGCCGGAGAAACAGAAGCGAAGGCGGCTGGGGGAGCAACCCCGCTCTGCCGTAAGGCGAGCCAGCGGGAGCGGGCGTCCCGTGAGCCGCGAAGAGTGTGGCCAAGTCGCAAGCACTCAGCCGGGGGGACGGGAGGTCCTCCCTCCTCGGTACCCCGGGACCAGGGAGAGAAGAAGAGCACCGACTGGCAGAAGTCTGGGGGCAGGAAAAGGGAGCCCCAGCCCCCCAAAACCTCGGTTTTCCTGTCTGTGAGATAAGCCAAACTCTAGCCCGTCCCTTCTGTCCCTTCACCCTAAGGCAGTCTCCAGGGGCTTCTGTCTCCAGAAGTAGTGACCATTTTGGGGGGACAGGAGCAGTGGAGGGAGGCGTGTGCACACACGGGTTGCCTGGCTGGAACCTGAGACGAAGCATGGCGAACGCCTGACGGTCGGAGGGTCAAGCCACAGAGGCTCTGGGGCTGAGGGGGCCTCACAGAGCTACGGAACACAGGGTGGGCCCAGCGGAGGTGGGGCAGGAGGAAGCAGGGGCCTGCGCCCTCTGCCGGGAGGGAGACGGGTCTGTGGTGGGGCCGAGGGGTCCTGGCTGGGGCCACGTCGGATTCTCTGAACGAGCACCTCTGGAGGCACTGGGGGAGGGGCGGCTAGAGGGACGCCACTGGCCTCGCTGCCCTTCAACCCGTCCCCCGTGGTAGAGGCTGGGGCAGAGGGTCTGACGAGCTCAGGGGGGCTGTCTCCACAGAGTCGGGGTCTGCATCCTAAGACAAAGGCCAGGTGGACAGCACAACCGGCCTGCCTGTGGCCTCTGTCTCACTGGCCACCTCTCCCCGCTCTCAGCTCTACCCCGATGCTGCCCTAGTGGAGGCCTGCCCAGGTGACTTTTCAAGTGTGGAGACAAGAGGGGAGGGTCTTAGAGAGTGGAAGTTTAACAGGAGGTAGGTCACCCCAGAAGGTTCCAGAACCCCAGCTACGTGGGCTCTGGCCACGCCACCCTCCCCTCCCCAGAAGGGACAGCGTTCTAGTCTGGTACTCACACGTGTCCGGCTTGTGGCAGTTGTGTCCCTGGCGGAAGTACTGGGGGTTCTCAATGACCGGGATCCGGGTCATGCCGATGACCACTGTGTCCGGCCCGGCGTCCAGCGACGAGGGCGTGGTGATGCCGTGGTTGATGTGGTGCAGCGGGCTGGCCGAGTCCTCCTCGCCGCTGATGACCGCCACGGGGCCTGCTCGGGCCGGAAAGACACACGCCGTGAGGCCTCCGTCGCCAACCCTGTCCCAAACCCTGCCCTCTGCCACCACAGTCTCCATCAGAGCACAGCTCGCCGCCAGGCAGAGCACCCCCGAATGCAGAGACCCACTCCCCCTAATTCTCTTTGAGAGAAATATCCATCCCGTCTAAACAGCGCCAGATACGGGCCTCCCTGGTGGCGCGAGGTTAAGTGCAGCACTGTGGAGCTGTCGGTGGCTGCGGCGCGAGTTCGATGTCCAGCCTGGGAGAGTCCCACAGGGCCCAGCAGACCTCTCCGTCTCCCCGCTGCTCCCCTCAGCAGTGTACTTCAGTGGATCTGCCTGTTCTGCTCCCCGCTCTGTCTCTGGTGAATCCTCTCACCCCCCACACCTCTGGCCTTCACCCCAGCTCTTGTATGCATAAATAAATAAGTCTTCAAAAATAATTTTGAGGGCCTCCCCGGTGGCACAACAGGTTAAATGCAGCACTGTGGAGCTGTTGGCAGCTCTGGCAAGTGTTCGATTCCCGGCTGGGGAGATTCCCACATGGCGCAGCAGACCTCTCCTGCCTTGCCCACTGCTCCCCTCAGCAGTGTGTTTCCATCGATCTGCCTGTTCTGCTCCCAACTCTGTATCTGGTAAACCCTCTCGCCACCCCACGCCTCTGGCCTGCTCCCCAGATTGTAAGCACACATAAAATAAATCTTTAAAAAGTAAATAAACAGCACCAAATAAGTAAATCAACATGAATTTTTTTCATGTCCCCCAAATCACAACTAGTTCAATAGAATAAAAAGTCTAAATAAGTTTCTTGGGTTATGTGGCAAGAACGGGATTTTTGAAGTAATCTGGCACCTCGTGTGTGTCCGCCTGCCCTTCAGAAGAAACTACGGAGGCCAGGTCCCACCCCAAAGGCTGACTCAGCCGGCCCCAAGTGTACGTGGGCATCGGGATCCAAAGAGCTACTCTGTGACCCCTTGTCTAGCTGGGGTCCGAAACCCCTGACGAGGCCGTGGAGACGGAGCGTCTTCCGGAGTGGCCGTCAGATTTCTGCAGGAACATGAGGCAGCTGCCACTGGACTCGGCCAGCAACCCCCAGCCAGGGGAGCGAGGCCAGCTCTCACGGGACGGTCACCAGGCTGCACCTCCCTGACCCACCAGCAGCTGCCCCACTCCAGAAAGGGCGGCAGTGCCCGATGGCTTCCAAGAACATTCACATCCTCACCAATCCCAACTCCGCTATTTTCCAACCCAGAGGAGAAACCCAGGAAGGAAGAGGATTTATGAACATGAGTTCACCACGATGACAGAGCCACAACCCTGCAGAAGCGATTCTGTTGGGTGGCGCGATGCCCCCCCGACCCCACGAGACTCCCGCACAGTGGCCAGCTGCGGCTGTGCCCAGCACGTCCCCACCCGCGGCCCTGAGACAGACAGCCTGCTGCCGCTCAGCCTCTCGGCCTGCACAGTGCTCCCACCGCAGAGATCCACTGCACCTTCCCGAAGTTTGTGGAGAGAATGTTTCCCATCGAATAGCGAGGGGAAGCACCAATGAGGCAGAGCTAAGTGGAAGACGGGTAAATGCAAACTGAGGACCTGAGTTCCTGAGTTCCATCCCATCAGCACAGATGGGCTTATTCCAACCCACGACGAATGCCCGCCTGGGTGTGGAGACCAGGGAGGGAGGACTCTGGGGCCGCCCCACACTGGTGAGAACCACTCGCCTTGCAAAGAGAAGACAGTTCCCAAAAACACCTTGCAAACACACAGAAAAGCTTCAGACTGTTTCCAGTTACACACAAAGATCTGAGCCCTGCTTTTTATCCTTATTCTCCCCCCAAATGCCACCAAAATGCAAAGTAATTGAAGATATTCTTGCACACCAAGGAAGAAAAGGGGGATAAGAAAGGAGATCTTTCAACACCCTTCTGGAAGGTGGCCAGGAAGGCATGCAAGAAAGGACCCCTTTCTCAGCTGCAGGAGAAACTCCCAAGGGCGTCCATTCTGCTGGGCCAGGGCTGGGCCCAGCCCCACAGGCAGAGAGCACCCAGGAAGGCTGGTGAGGCTCAGGGCCAGAGCGGGTGCTCAAGGTATCACCTCATCGCCACCCACTAGAGTCTAGAGATTTGTCCCCAGGGAATTTGAACCCAAAGGGTCAGAGCAGGGCTTGGGTGAAGCATGAGACCGAACCCTTCTAGGAAGAAGCTCCTCTAGCAACAGAAGAGAGGAACCACAGAGACTGCCGATGAGCCCATCCCCTCTCCCCAGAGCTGCAGAGGCTCTTCCCCTGCTGCGCCCACATCAGGCCGGGCACAGTGCCCATGGAGGGCCCAAGCCCCAGCCCGCTCACTTGCCTCCACTCTCCCAAAAGCCATGGTTCTTAGAAGCATAGCCAAGGAAGATCTCAGCGAGGCCATCACACCAAAGGACGTAGGAAGGAACGCTTAGGGCCCCTCCACCTGGCTATGCCGGAGCCCCACGGCACTCCCCAAGCATAGGTTCTCCCCCAAGAGAGGACTGTTCTGGGGATGGTGAGCTCTTTAGCACCCCTAGCCCAGGTTCTGCTGCTATAATGAACATACCTCCCGATGGGGGGGTGTGGGTAATGGGAACCCTACACACATGGGGTCAGGGGCAGGTGGGGGCTCTATGTGCCTTGATTTTGCTGTGAACCTAAAAAAAGACCTGCTCTAAAATTTAACCTAATTAAAATGTTAATAAATGTTCAAAAAAATAAAACACAAAACAAACGCCAGTCTCACCACCCACCACACCACTCTTCACACACACCACTTGTGGGGGCAGAGCTGCCCCAGGTGGAGAGCCTCCTCTGCCCAAGATGCTGGCTAAGGGGTCCCCACCTGGCTGACGCTCATGTCTCTGGAATCAGGGAAACCCACAGACCCTCCGCCCTTCTGGGGGAGGAAGCAATTCTTCTCATCCTAATAACTACAGTAAACTCAGCCAACTTGACAACAACAACAACAACAAAACAAAGACCCCATTAAAAAGTGGGCAGCAGATATGAAGAGAAAATTTACCAGAGAGGGAATCCAGAAGGCCAACAGATGTAAGGATATAAGCTCATCATCACTTAATGAAGGATATGCCAAGTCAAACCACACAGAGAGCATCTCACACCCGTGAGAACGCAAAGGCCCCCAAAACCAGTGCTGGAGACGACGAGGAGAGAGGGGAGCTGGTACACTGTTGGCGGGAAGGTGACTGCTGCTGTAATTCTAGAAAGTAGTCTAGACCTACTTTAAAAACTAAAAATGGGGCCTCCCTGGTGGTGCAGCGGTTGGGAGCTGTGCTGTGGAGCTGTTGGCAGCAGCGATGCGAATTGAACGCCCAGCCGGGGAGATTCCCACATGGTGCAGCAGACCTCTCCTGCCTTGCCCGCTGCTCCCCTCAGCAGTGTGTTTCAGTTGTTCTGCCTGTTCTGCTCCCCACTCTGTCTCTGATGAACCCTCTCGCCGCCCCACACCTCTAGCCTGTATCCCAGCTTGTATGCATAAATGAATCTTTCAAAAAAAAAACCTAACTAAAAATGGAAATACTGTATGACCTACTCATCCCACTCTTGGGCATCTATTCAAAGATTACAAAACCACCAACTCATAAAATTACATGCTGCACAGTGTTTATTGCAGGATTATTTACAATAGCTGGGACCTGGATGCAACCTAAGTGCCCACCGAGAGAGAGCTCGATCAAGAGGAGGTGCTAGAGGAACAAAAGGGAATTCCATTCAGTTGCAACATGAAATGTTACTATTTACAGCAAAATAGAAGGAGCTCTTGAGGGAATTCTGTGCAGTAAAGCAAGTCAGAAAGATAAAGGCAAATACTGGACAATATTCGCCTATTTGAATAAAATAAGGAATCAAAGAGGATGAACTCACAGGGCAAAATAATTACAGACTATCAGATGTCGATCGCCAAAGTGAACTTCCTGAAGTGGTGCACATGTGGAGCAGTGGGAAATGTGGCTTCGGTGTCTGAAGTCATGGAGACGGGCAGGGTGCTGTTTGTTCTCACAGCAGAACCTGGCTCATGCTGACTAATTCGGGAAAGAAACCATCCCCCATTTAACAATGCTACTTTCATCATTTCCTTCAATGCTGTGCATGCTAAACACCCTCTTCAACAAAGCCTTACAAAAGTGCCTTCTGCAAGGACGCTCTTATCATCCTCAATGACAGGGATTCATCTCAAATGCCTCCTCCCAACGTGCTATGCCCTAATGGAGTTCTAATCCCGTCTAATCTAATCCACTTTCACAAAGAGCCAGACCATGACCTGCATTGCTATAAAGACTCCCCAATGTCCATCCCATCCAAATGGGGAAGTAAAGGAAAGCAAACCTAGGGGAACCTCCAGGTTTTTAATGTGTCAGAACGAAGCAAACAAGCCAATCCTCAGAATAAGAAAATGATTTTTTCCAAGCCTCAACCTTTTCCTACTGATACAAATCAAACATTGATGTGTCCCTGGTGGGCAAGAGCTTCGCATCAACAAATCTGGGAGCAGGAACTCATAAAACGGAATAAGTGAAAGCACAACAAACACAATTAAAAATCCAGCCATGCTCAGAGAGGGGTTCCATTTACTGTCTCATAAAAAGAGCCCAGTCCTCAGAGGCAAACAAAAGAAAATCAATTTCTTAATTTTTATTGGCAGATGTGGGATAGAAGCCAAGTGAACATGGGCTGTGTCCCCGATGGTACCCAGGGACGAGGCACCGACTCTTCATCCGCAGACTAGCTCCTCTGGACTCTCCCCTCCGGCCTCTGCCAGCGTCTGGACAGACTTCGCCGTGGTCTGGGGACAGTGGCCGCGGTCCTGCAGGCTGCACAAGGCATGCCCTCCTTGTTTCTCCGCTCCTCTCCCTGAGTAATTTCCCAAAAGATAAGCTTTATTCTCTGGCTCGAATTCCCTCCCAGCCTCTTCCAGAAACCAAGGGCTCTCTGTTCATGCCTCGTAGCGCTCATCACTCGGAGGGCTAGTTCAGTGATTGAAAATGATGCTGCTGTTCAGCCAGCCCGAAAACGCACATTTAAGGAAAGGGAAGGTGGACGCGCTCTGACCCTGTGGCTTCCCACACCCCAGTTAGTCATCAGAACAACCCTGGGGGTAGGTCCTGTTATTTCAGTTCAGGCTATTGAGGAAACTGAAGCTCAAGGTCTCATCGTTTGCCTAAGGTCACACAATCCTTAAATGGCACACAGACCCACATCTGTCTGATTTCCGAGTCTGGGCTCATTTCCCGGCACCGGGCTGTCCAGCGCTCCGGCGTTGTTTCTCTGATACCAGGACGAGTTAAAATGGATCGACCTGTAACCTCCATCACGCGCCCAATCTCGTTTGCCAGAGAACTGGCTTCACTTAGGAGTGGAGTTCGTGACATTTCCAGCGAACTTTAGACCCAAGACCGGGGCACCAGGTTGCAGCTGGAAGGGGCAACCAGAGCTCCTGGGCAGAAGACCGGCAAGCAGCGAAGGCCTGCGGATGCATAAACACACAGGCTGGCGGGAAAGCATATGTCGTCAGCTTTCTGCAAAGGTTCTTCCTACAGCCTGTATTTCAGAACATCCCAGGCATGAACAGGAAGCAAGTAATTACCTCCCATTGCACATACAAGTATTCCCTTCTTTTCAAAAGGACATGCTAAGCCACTTCACTTTTAGGAAAGTCCTACGTTAAGAACTGTTTTTGCTAACAAGCAGCAGCCCTGGGAAGCAACCTGGGTTCCCACCGGCAGAGACAGTGTGGCCTATTCACAACCTTCAGCAGCCATAAGAAAAGATGAATTGTCCTGACGAAAGAAGCCTGAGGGAATTGTGTGGAGTAAAACAAGTCGGAAAGATGAAGACAACCACTGCACGATTTCATACACGAATCAAACAAGGAGTCAGCGGGTGCACTGAGAAAGCAAAATAACCATAAACTATCAAACAGCGATAACTAAAGTCAAGAGGGAGGCCAGTGGGAGAAAGGGTCCAAGAAGTAGTGGTGGGAAAAAAATAAATGAAATGTTAAAAAACAGAGCTATCCCACCCGAGAGGATTTTTAA
Source organism: Scalopus aquaticus (assembly GCA_004024925.1). Taxonomy (NCBI): domain Eukaryota; kingdom Metazoa; phylum Chordata; class Mammalia; order Eulipotyphla; family Talpidae; genus Scalopus; species Scalopus aquaticus. The sequence continues at coordinate 13,551 of PVIJ01019744.1, read as the reverse complement.
CTCTAAAAGACCAAACGCAAATGTAACAGTCAGTGTTGGTTTTGCAGCAGCCGCTCTCAGTCGCACACACACCGAGCGGGGACAACGGCTCCAGCAAGGCCCCACGCGGGAACCACATTGCCAGCGTGTATTCACCACGGCCTTCCCTCTTGTACTCGCCGTCAGGGCCATTGCAGGTTTTACCTGTTATTTGGTATGATTTTCTGGGTTATTTTTGAGTCCAAGAATGCTCAAAATTTTCTCCACCTAAATTAATGGTAATGGCTTCTTCACTTTATGCCATTCAGCTTATGAAAGGATTTATAGACATGTGTTCCTCGGGGATAGCAGGGGAACCTTCTAAGATTCTGGAGCTTAACACTTTGTGGTCCGCTCACGTATTAGTGCGTGTTTTTGTCACCAGTATCAGGTGGCCGCTCACGTATTCATACGTGTTCATCTAGTCTCCGGTTTTTCACGGCACGGTGGATTTATTTGGAACTATTAGGAGCTATTTCTTTGATTATACTCAGTCTAGAAGCTTCACACATTGTTTTGGTGAAAGTGTAAGGTGTTTTAGGAGAGATGTTACAGTTTTTTTAATATCCAGTCGTTCAGGAGCTGTGTGTGTTTCATTGAATGCTTCTACCATTCATGCGGTGGCACAGACAATGGCCGGCCCCAAGGGCTGGTAAATTTAAAGGGCCCCAGTACACAAAGGGTTAAAATGCCACTGTTCTTGTTCAGGGCCCATAGAGAGATGACTGCTCAGGGCTCCAGCTCTCTCACGACCAGCCGGTGTCACCACTGAACAGAGGTGTTTATTCCTTCTAAAAAACTTCACCCTGGCTCCCCCAACCCTTTCAGGGGTGCCGGTGACTGGAGGGAAACAGTTTCGGGCTGCTCTCCCGGTGCCGCCGTGTTGGACCACTCACGTCCTGCACTAAGTGCTATCCCGTGATCTATACACTCCAGCATCACTGGGAGGACAAAAGCCCAGGTCCCCGTGGACTGAAGCCCAGTGCCCACTCGCCAATGGGAGACGCAGCATCTAAAGCCCCGCTGGTCACCTGCGGACAGGTCCAGCGAGGGTCATTAAATGAAAGGTAGGCATGACTAGACAGGAAAGACAGACAACTCACGCGAAGGAGAAGTCTGGGGGGAAATGAGGCCTGGGGGGCTGGTGGATGTGGGGTCCCCACAGTCTCACGGGTCTCAGATGCTGCTTTCAGGCAGCTGCTTCCCTGAGGTGGTTCTGGGGGAACCTCTCCGTGGTGTTTGCAGATACACGTGGCGCGATGCCACAAGACACTGCCACCGGCAGAAGCCGGCTCTCTCCAGGGCATGGCCACACTCACTCAGACAAAGCGCCAGAGTAACAGCTGGGCCCTCACTGGCCCCGGGCGCTGCCCCCGGCCTGGGCACACATCGTCTCTGGCCGCAGTCACGATGGTTCAGCGAGGCGGGTGCTGGCACGAGTCAGCACAGTGCAGCCATGGCCCCAGGTGGGTGCTGGCAGGTGCAGGCCTGTGATTCTAGCCGGAGCTCTGGGATCCGGAGCTCACCTTCCGGACCACTCCCCTGCGTAGCTCCAGGCCAGACCCACACGCCCAGACGACGGGGTCTAGAATGGAAACCCTTCGGAGCTGCAGTGTCCTTAAGTCGAAGAGGTTGAGATGGGGTCTGAACTGGGAGCTGGGGGCAAACCACGGGTGCCCACTGGCTTCTTCCAGATCCTTCTGAGATTGCAAACCTATTCCCAAGCTCAGGGCATCCTGGGGCTTAGCACAGACACGTCACTTCTGTTAGACAAAAAGACATTTTCCCCTTTATTAGAAAATGCTCACTGGGAAGGCGTGAGGCCTTCGGGGCGCCTCGAGGGAACAGGGCAATGAGTGCTCTGGTCATCCTTGGACCCTGGACTTCAGCCACACTCCTCTGCAGTGGGTGGACGCTCCTCTCGTGTGTGTCCATATCTGTGTCCATCTCCTCTCTTTGTGAGGCCACCAGTCAAACTGCAGGAAGGGCCCAGCCGACCCGCGGAACCTCACCTCCACGTCTTACGGACTCCCAGCGACCTCTGCGGCTCTGTTCCCAAACGGGGTCATTCGCAGGCCCCAAGGGTTATGACTTCACCACAGGTTTCTGAAGGACATGATTCAAACCTCAACACCAAGCGCCCATCTGTCTCTGCGGGGCACCGGCTTCGAGCAGCCGTAGCAGGCAAAGCGGCCGAGATGGCGCTGGACGGCGCTGAGTGGGGCGCTCGCAGCCATGCTGGCCCTCCCAGAAGCAGCTGCGTCCCGGGACTCAGCCCATTCAGAAGCCTCAAATGTGACCGTGTTAGCCCCCAACGCACACCACCCCGAGTCGGCACGCCCCACCCCGCCGTTCTCTGCGTGCTGCGTGCTGCGCAGGCTCTGAGTGAGGCCGGGGGAGCGGAACAGCAGCCCGTCCCCGAGGGGCCAGGCCGACAGGCAGGGGACGTGACGGGGGCGTGTGTCGTGAGGACGCAGCAGGCCGTCGGCAGCACATCCGAGACGCCGTGCAGGACGGGCGGGAGAAGAGCAGGCCCCGAAGGGCTGAAGCCCAGAGAACGCGACCTAGAGGCCCATCACCCTTCACCCCTGCAGGCAGCCCTTACCCCGCCCCAGGGGACTCGCCTCCCCGTGCCGGGCAGCTCCTCACTGCTCGCGCAGCGGCCCTCGCCTCGGAGGCACCCGGAACCCCAGCCACTGCCTCCTCTCCCCGCACCAGCACAGAGCTGGGCGAGCCCCTCTTCACCCCTTGGGCTGTTCATCCCTTTCACAGGCCCACAGCAAAATGACAGCCGCGTTTCACTCACACAGCACTGCGGCGCGGACGGGCGGGGGCGGAGGGGTGATTGATTTCCAGCATGTGAAGGTGTAAACACGACACCAAAATCAATCAAAATAACACAGTATCAGCTCTGTGATCTCGTCCCTCGTGCGGCACGCTTTATACACCGGGCTACCTGCTCCTGTTTACACACTGCTGGGTCCCTGCAGGGCGCTGCTGGCCGGGCCAGCGCCGAGAGGGCTGTACAGGGCAGGGTGGTGATACCTCGTGCACGCTCCCCCCGACCCTCACGACGCGCTGGGAATCCTGGCGTGCTCAGCGGCAGCCTCCTGGGCCAGAACACGCAGGAGCCCTCAGGTGAGGTCTCTCCGGCTCACTGCTCACACACAGGTGTGCAAGGAGATGGCACTGCAGTAACACTGCACCTCTCCTCATGCTCTCGTGACAGAATGTTTCCACGGGCAAGCCACATCGTACACTTCAATATAAGACATCAAGATACTGAACACTCAAGCTGGATATTCCCGAAAGGAGAGAAAGGAAGGTTCTAGTAACAGCGAGTTAGCTGTTTCATTTTTCTGAAGATACACACATGGGCCAGACTGGTACATGGGGGTGGAGATTTAACTATCGCATCTGAAAATCCACTTTCTTCTTCAATTTTGTGACTTCCTACAATCCCTCCCAAGGTACTCTTCTCAGACTGCTTTCAAGATCCTGGAATATTATCGACCAACTCATAAAACCCTCTCACTTCCATGGGCCCCTCATCAGAAGCCTGTTTCCACCCAAATCCATTAACATAAAGGACGTTCGGCTGCAGAATTCTGCCCCGCCAAGGAAGGGGGTAACTCCTCACCCCACTCTACCTAAAGGAAGGCAGCTGTACCCACTGATTTTCTCCAGGCCAACCCTTGTTTATAACTGTTGTTCCAACGCAATTAATACCCTTCCCTTGGCTTGGATAGAAATGAGATAGTCACCCAAATAAAAAGTAACCTGCATTTGCTACGAGTGAGAGGGGAGGGTGGTGAAAGACAGTCAAGGTCGACTCCATTGCTGTTTTGGACTCCAGCCACCGGGGGCGGCATCACGGGCTTGGCCGTGAGCTCCTCTAGCCAACATGCCGGAATGTTCTGAACTCCCTCTGAAGCTCTCTCGGGGGGCCTGGCATGTGAATATCTATATGGGACATTGTCCATCTTGGGCAGTCAATAAATATCACTTGATGGTGATGGTGATGAGCCATTGATTCTGCATTCCCTCCTCACCTGCCCTCCGCCCTCCCTGCCCCTAGGGTGCAGGTCAATCAATCTTAGGCCATCTTGATCTCCTTGGAAAGCTTAACTGCATGAAGCTAAACCACTTGTCCTCTGGCTCCAATCTCTTAGAGAAATTAGTGCCAATGGAAGTGTCAGTCTCAATTTCATAATGTTATTGGATGAAGGAGAGGCCGGGCCAAGCCCCGTATTCCTGACGGGCCATCAAAGTGACGAAGATTATGGGGAAGGAGACAGACAGCTCTGACAGGAAAGGCAATGACTCAGATCAATTAGACTGACAAGACTATCTTTAAGCCCCATCGCTTAATGCTGACATCGGCACACTGCCCAGGGGAACCTGGGATGAGGAAGGCAGAGCTGCTGGTATCTCAGGGGTAACTGGAGAGCCCCAAGGCTGGCAGGGCAGCCGCCGCGCTGGAGCTCCCCAGAGGAGCTGAACAAAGGGCTCCACCCAATGAGAAGGACTTTGCTTGGCGACGGAACTCACCCGTCTGGCCCCCCCTTCTCCCTTTTCTTTTTCCTGCCTTCTAAAGAAAATGTCAAGATAAAATGTAGGCTACGTATTTAAATTTAATTCCTTCACAGAGCTGAGGGAAGGCCTGGGATTATTAAAATGGAAATCAAGATCCTGTAAAAGTCAAACCATCCTAGCAGGAGAGGAGATTTGTCATGGAAGAAGGGGGCAACAGACAGAGCCGCGAGGGCGCGAGTTCTAATCCCGGGCCTCAGTCAGCGCAGCTGGGACTCGAGCACATGCAGTCGGGAAAGGCCTTCACTGCTCAGGGGATGTCTCGCTGCTCTCGTCAGGTCAACCTGCACCTCCTCTGGCCAGTGCACGGCGAGGAGAGGAAACGCCAGCTGCGCCGCGGGGGGCCAACGGAGGCTCCGAGGATGTTCTCTGAGATCTGCCCAGGGGTGCGGCAGCCACTTTGTCTCGTGCTTAAGAGAAAATGCACAGAGGTGACCCTGCAGTCGAGGACGGTGGGTGGCGAGGAGGAGACAAGCCCTTGCAGGGGACCGCGACGAGGGCCGACCGTGTCCACTGGGGCGGGTCTATTTTACAGCCTCTGGCATCACAGTTTATAGCTCATTCTCGTGAGTTTCCACCCCAGGGCGGCGGGCGAAATTCAGAGCCTGTGAAGTCAGAGCTATTGAGGCAGGCTTGTTTAATTATTTCTTAATTGCATGACAAATATTGTTTGTTAGCAGGGTATTAAAAACCCCAGTGTTTTGCAATACACTTCAAAATCCATCCAGTCTTAAAGTGGCCCTTCCAGAGCGTGAGTGTGTTTACAGGGCCAGCTAACGCCAGTACTGATGAGCGGACCTGGACGCTGACCTGCAAGGTGAAGAAGGCAGAGCGGTGACAGACGGGAAGAGCAGGGCGTGGACAGCCCTCGGGAACAGTGTCAGCACGGCCGGAGGCTGCCGTCAATATTATCTGCCGCTGCTGACTTCCCAGCAGTCTCAGAGATGACCTGCTATGCCAGCGTGTGAACAAGGCCCCGCTCCCCAGCAGCCCTGTCACGGCACAGCAGTGCAGCTGGGGGTATTTTAAGAGTATCGACGCTGACAGGGTCGGGGGCAGAGACACCGAAGAGTTAGAAGTTCCCACTAACCGAAGACGGTGCAGAACCAGCGGCGGGCAGCTCTGGAGCTGCTGGGGGAAGCCGGGGGCTGCCTGGACACTGCGAGCCTGACAGGGCAGTGCCTGCGGGGCACGAATGAAGGGAGCAGGCCTCGCCTCCATGACTGGGGCACATCACTGGGAGACCTGAGTCATGGACATGATTTCCTCATGATGGCATCGCATTCCAAGTAGGGGGTCTTGGTGACATCAACAATTTGCTAGCCTATTTTTTTTTTTTACATACAAGCTGGGGTACAGGCCAGAGGCGTGGGGCGGCGAGAGGGTTCACCAGAGACAGAGCGGGGAGCAGAACAGGCAGATCAGAAACACACTGCTGAAGGGAGCAGAGGGCGAGGCAGGAGAGGTCTGCTGCGCCATGTGGGACTCTCCCCGGCCGGGCGTCGAACTCGCGTCGCCGCTGCTGACAGCTCCACAGCGCAGCGCTCAACCACTGCGCCACCAGGGAGGCCCGCGCCTATTTTTTTTAAATGCACTTAACACTAGGAATATAAAGAAGCAAATGCTGAGAAGGATGCGTCCCGTGGCATTGGGGATCTGTCTGCAGCCCTTCCCATCGTCGGCGTGAACTAGAAGGTGCGTGTTGGTAGCAGCCACGCAAGGAAGTGACCCTCGTGATGGGTGGACACGTGAGCGCCAGGCAAGATGCCTCTCCAGGTCAACACACCCTAATCCTTAAGCTAATAGACAGCTGTTATTTTCTTAAAGATTTATTTATACATACAAGAACTGGGGTGCAGGCCAGAGGTGTGGGGGGTGAGAGGACTCCCCAGAGACAGAGTGGGGCACAGAACAGGCAGATCCACGAAATCCACTGCTGAGGGGAACAGCGGGGAGACAGGAGAGGTCTGCTGCGCCCTGTGGGAAGCTCCCTGCCCGGGGATCGAACTCGCTGTTTTTAGCTTCATAGTGCTTAGACCGAACCCCTTGTGCCACGAGGGAGGCCTGATAACAGTTACTTTTTAATGTAAGGCCTTAAAGACCAGTGCTGTTCCCACCTTGACCTGGGTTCTCAGAGGGTCTTAATGTCTGTGTGTCTTTTCAAAGTCCGTCCAAGTAGACTGTAGCCCACGAGATGGCATGTTAACGTGATACAGACACACACAACAACACCTGTTTATGGAGACCCCTCCAGGCTCCAGGCACCTGGCTGTATTCTCCTGCATTTTCTAATTTAACCGCACTACAGTGGAATGAGCATCTACGATGGCCCAAGCAACGTAGGAACATCGCCTCATGAACCTCACCGCCTAGCCTGGCAATGCCCACTTCACAGAGAGAACGAGGCTCGGCTGTTCCAGCAAGCCGCCCACCTCCCACAGCCGGTAAAGGGAGAAGCCGCCATTCCAGCCCGCTATCACCCGCTATCACCCATCACACATCCTGTCCCCACAAACTTCAGTTTCAGGGAAGCCTAAACAATAATACTCTCCCCCGGGGAGTGGGAGATATAGTCCGGGTATAGTCCCCCTCGGATTTCCACCACCCATTCACCTGTGCACCACCACCATAGTCCCTTGTGCTACTCCTGACCTTGTCTTACCAAATAAGGGATCGGGGGAAAAATAATAATAATTAAAAAAAAATACACAACAAAACAAAAATAAACTGACAACTACGGGTACGATCTTGATTCCTATCCCATCACACCCACCCTGCTCCAAGACCAGTCCTGTGGGGCCACCCTCAGGCCCCGCCCTTCAGGAGAGAGCTCATTTGCACGACTGCCTTGAAGCCTCTCTAGACCTTTCCTCTCCCTCTCTGTTCTCCCGCACACATCACCAGCCCCTTCTCCAAGCCCTTGCAGCACGGCCGAAGGCCGGGACTTCCTGCCACGTTCCTCGTCTCATCCTATGAACCCTCCTCAGCATCCCGAGAGTGAGACCGAGAGAAAGGAAGGCTGCTTCCGACGCCGTCTCTTATTCCTCTTGGCTGAGAAAAGGCGGACGAAGGCGCATACCCCCACGACAAGGGCCTGGAACACACAGGCTGGTCCCGCTGCTCAGCTGCCCACTGCGCTGTCAGCTCACGTAAGCGGCCAAGTATCCGTTTCCTCACCCATAAAGTGGGGCTAAGAATAGCAACTGCCTCCTCAGGCTATTTATTGTTAGGGTCAAATAAAATATTTACGTGAAGTCCTTGGAGCGGCCTGAGGGCTTAGTCCAAGTTAGTAATAATTCTAATCAAGTCAGCAGGCGCAGTGTGCTACCTCAGGAACCTCGCTGGTGCTCCAGGCCTGCTAATCACCATGTGAGAGCCTCTTCTCAGTGCCCGCACCCATCGCGCCTGCATCTCTGGAAGCCTCCACTCCAAGCTGGGGTTCAAGTCACCAGTGTCTCTCCTTTCCGAGTAAAGAACCAGCACTTCGCATGCAGACAAGAAGTGACTTGTCAGAGGGAGAAAGCGGAGCCGTCGCGGCAGCTGGGCACTTTCCCGGGTCTGCGCGGACATCACCTGGCCGTCCCCTCGCCAGGAACCCAGGGCTTCAATAAATGAAAAGGCAGAGCCATGGACACCCCTGATGGCCACAGCCCCCTAACTGCCATACACAAGGAGAAGCACAGAGGAAGTGAGGGGCTAGGTGTTTCCAGGTGTCGACATGAAACAGCTCAAAGCCCAGGACAGAGTGCTCAGGGCAGGGACACGGAGATCTCCGTGGCCCACGTGGCCCACGTGGCCCACGTCCCAGGGACAGGCCGGAGCAGGCGCTCGCAGGCCCCAGCAGGGAGCTGCGGCTGAGGGGGTGAGAACTCGGGGCCAGAGAGGGGAGAGGTGACCCGGAGCACATGTCAGAGGACACCCCAGTCTCGGCAGGCGGCTGTGGTCACCCCACCAGGCACGGTGCTGGGCATCTTCTGAAGGGGCACCGGGACTTGTGCGCAGAGCCTGGCGGACACCACGTCCACCTGCTGTGTCTCCCCGGAAGCCACGCGTCACCGTAAGGTTAAACGTAATGAGCGCTGATTGTAATCACTAGGAATTAATAGATTGATTATAATAGTGAGCTAAAAATGGCTTATGCTAATAAATCGATGAGGACGGAGAAGGGAGAGGGAAAGTCTCCAGGAGGTCATGGAGCGGGGCTGGGGAGTCAGGGGAGAGCAGGGCCCAGCAGAGCCACAGGCGTGGCTGCCCAGGTGTCAGAGCCCCTGGGAGGGGTGGCCGGACTGCAGGTGCCTGAGCCACGAGGAGCCAGAGAATCCGAGACTGGCCTCGGCCTCGCCCATAAGCCCAGTGGCTCCTCACCGGTCTGCAGGTCATTCCTGAGTCCCCTGCCCTTGGTTTCCCCACCCGCAGAGCTGGGTCATCGCCCACGTCCTAGGGTTGTCCACCCACCACATTCCGCACTTACGCAGCGTCTGCACAGCCGGGCCTGCGCTGGGCCCGTGAGCAGAACGCAGCATGCCTGGCGGGGCGGGCGCTGCAGGGGAGGAGGCCGAGGACGGTGGGCGAGTAAGTAAAGACGCTCAGCCCCACGTCAGGGCGCTGTCCCGGGGCAGACAAGCAGCAGCTCGGGCCACAGGCTGGTCACGAGCCTGACGGGGCTCACGGGCGCAGGGCCCAGCCACGGTCAGGTGAGCCGGGAGACCTCGCCCAGTGACCCGAGCTGGAGAGTGAGGGGGCCTCAGGAGCTTCCGCGGCCCGATGTGCCCAGTCCTGGCAAAGGACTTCATGCCTGCACCCACAGGGCTGCCGCCGGCCCCAAGTTTGACAAGAGCAAGCTGACCTCGGGCTGACCCCGACATGCAGCACGGCCACAAGTTACTGTGGTTGTGGGTAAGGGCTACAGTGGGAGGGTCTCTGGGGCCAGACTGGGCTCTTGTGACGTCAGTTGGGCAAGGTAGGTGTGTCCCTGTGCCTCAGTTTCTCCATCTAACAGCAGGGAAAAAATAGCACCTGCCTAACCAGACTCTAAGATTGTCGCGAGAGCGGCACGAAGAAATACCTGGAAAACACTTAGCACCAGGCCTGGCACACGGCCGGGCTAAATAAACCTTGGTCAGAGAGTCATTAAGAGCGGACACGGGAGCGAACACCTCACTGAGACGAAACCCCGCGATGCTCACGGAGACTTGGAAGGCCACGTGAGTTCTCGTCTCCAAGGGGGAGCTTGGCAAACGGCACGGGTTGCTCTGTCTGACACATGGGGAGAGCGGAGGGAGGCTTGGGCCGGCTGCTCTGAGGGAGGGCACGTGCCTCCTGCCGTCAGCAGGGCAGGTGGGCTGAGACTCCGGCCTGGGCTTACCCTGTGACAGGCTTGTCTGTTCGGCACAAACCTGAGGCCCTTCTGAGCGAAAAGAATGGGAATAATAAAACCTGCCTCGTTTGTCAGTGCTGCCAGCGAGGCAGTCCGTCATCCAGAAGATATATCGGAGGCCCATGAGAACAAAGCCTTAAATAACAACGCAACGGCCCCCATCTGTGGAGAACTGATGGGAGCCGGGCAAGCTAGTGCCTCCCTCTGCCAGGCCCTGCCAGTTCTGCTCTGCAGACACACAGGCATGGTTCCCCCACCACCAGCCAAAGGGACCCCCTTCCTTGGCCCCACGCCACCCCAGCACGGCACAGGGTCCGCCTTGGCTGCATCCGGGCGAGCCTTGGGTGCCCAGTCTGACGCAGGCTGCTCCGGAGCAGGGGCCCAATACAGCCACGTCCACGGCGTCCACCATGTCACAGCAAATGGACGGAGGAGGCTGCAAAGTGCAAGAGCGCCTTCTGTTCAGCTCTGGGGCTTCTGCAGGGGGCTAGTGCCGGGTATTACGTGGCAACCCAGGGGCCCAGCCTGGCTCAGCAGAAGAGAGAGGCGAAAAATCAGCAGCATCTTCTGTGCTCCCAGCTGGCACTGCCCCACTGGACTCTCAGCTCTAGGGAGGTACTGTTAACAGCCTCCTTCTGCACACGGGGAAACTGAGGCGCAGCTGAAGCTACCAGGCCAGCACGTCAGGGCCACGGCCAGACTCTGCACACGTCCTGTGCGGGCGGGGGCCTGGGGTGCGGCGGCACCTGAGATCTCGGCTCCGGGGACGAGCGCAAATCCCACGTCCCTCGGTGGAGCTGCAGTGCCTGGGAATTCTGTCGACAAACTCAAGGCTCGCTGCCAACAATCCTCTCAGCCCGCCCCACCTCTCTATAGGAAGGAGATTAAGGGCGATCTGAGCCACTTAAAATATTAAAGCAGGAGGAGTAGGCAGAGGGGACATGTGGCGTCTTGGTGGCCATATCCAGCCAGGGTCCCCACCGAACCAGTGGTCATTCCAAGACAGAAAGCGCTCCCCGACGCCTGCATGGGGCTCAAGTTCCTGTCCTAATCATGCAATTTTGTGAGAGCAACCAAATAACATGTTTCCTGGAAACAGAAACGCAGTAAACCAATATCCTCGCCACGGTCACGCCCTCCTTATGCCGCCGGTCCTCTGTCCTCCAAGCCCAGGTCACCCGCGCACACCTTCCCGCCTCCAGCACCCTCTGCCAGAGACGAGGCAGGTGACGTCCCACCTCCCGGCCAGCGACAGACCCACGACTACCCCAGGGGCCCAGCCCACCAGGCAGCACGGAAGCTGCGTCTGCGGCCAGCGCGTCCGCCCGGCCCCACCGACGCTGGCTGCCCAGGATGGGGCGGGAGGCATTGAAGGGGGCAGCCCCAGAGTTGGTGAACCCAAAGTCCATGCTGTCTCCTCTGAGAGCTGGGGAGGACGTGATTCCAGGCGGCCTGCTAAGGATGGGAGGCGAGGACGAAAAGGGGTTCTCGTGCTACTCCCCACGGCGGCGAAACTGAGCCAACCCAGCTGGAGAAGCGGAACTGGCCAAGAATCGCCCCTGCGGTGGCAGAGGGCGGGGAATGCGGGTGAGGACGCAGCTCGCCGAGTGGAGGGGGAGGAAGACGGGACTGTGCGGGCCCCCGCCCACGGCTTGGCGACAGGCGCAGACGCCTCTGCGGAGCCGGCCCGCGCTCGCGTCTTTGAGCCGGAGCCTTGCTCATCTGCTAGAGCGCTGAGATCGTGTAGCCGGTGGAAACAGCAGAACTGATGTCCTTCTGGGCCGCGAAGCCTGACGAGTGACAGCTCTTAAAAATTAATACTAAGTAAATTGTTAGGGCCTAAGGTCGAAGAAGATAAAGGGAGATGATAAACTTTCCCCATTTTTCTGTTCATGTTCCAAATTTAGAAGAATAAATAAATATTCTCCCTATCACTGGCAACACTCAGTTTACCATCCGCCTCAGGGCCTGGGCCGCGCGGGAGCAGATACAAGGCTTCAACTTGACACTGAGATCATAATTTGCAGCCGGGAAGAAACTCGTTTCATGAAATGAAATAATCTCACCCAAATTTGCAATGTGGCGAAGAGAAGGTGATTTCACCAGAAGGCAACCCCCAGCCCCCCACCCCCGCCTGCCGGCAGAGCCATCCGAGCTGGCCAAAGCCCACGGCCCCTCCCCCAGCTCCCGGTGACTCCCCTGGGGCCACCGGAGGTGGGAGCTGCATCCTCCCCACCGTCCCCTGCGTGCTGGCCAGTGCTGGCCGGTGGGAGCAGCGGGCGCCTGCCGACCTCTCGGGCAGGGCGGGTGTCCAAGCTGCTGTGACCTGGCGGCCTCACCCACATAGGAGTGCACTGCCCACTGGACGCCCCTCCCAGCAAGCCCAGGCCGCCTCCCACTCAGGGCCGGACAGCGTGGGGAGCTGCCCTGCACGTTCTCAGACCCACTCAGAGCCACTCCGTGCCCTCCCAGGAGAGTGCCCTCTTCCGTCCACTCTGCCCCACTCGGTGATGAGCTGGGAGAAGCTGGGCTGAGCCCCCACCCCGCCCCGCCCCGCCCCTGTGACTCGCCCGCAGAGGGCAAGGCAGGGCCAGGACGAGGAGCCCAGCAGACGCCCGAGCCCGGTGCCGGGGGCCGGAGCGGCTGTCCCGGGCGAGGCCTGGGCCCTCCGGCTCATCCTCTTCCTGGCACACAGAGGGAAGCAGATGGCGCCGACTTGGCCTCGACTCTGACAGGGTCAGGAGCCAGTTTGCAGGGCTCAGGCTGCTTGGCCAGAGGGAAAACTTGCGTCCTGCAGAGTGGCTCCGTGCGGGGGTCCAGGACCTCGGCCAGACCTGGGGTTCGAATCCCGGTTTCTCCGATTCCCAGTCGCGTGGCCTTGGGAGTTGTAACTCCCCTCTCCCTTCCTTCCTATAAAATGGTGTCGGTGACACCGCCAGCGCACAGGGCAGTGGTCAGGGTGGAAGAAAGTCAGAGCTGAGCATGCCTGGCAGGCGCGGGGCCTTTATCACAATCGGGAGGGAAGCGCGCTCTTCCAAAGGTCAAAGGTTAAAGAAAGCCTTGGCTCAGAGAAGCTGTCTTAGCCCTTCACCGTCCCTAGAACAGCCACAGGGCCACGCTCTTCATCTCTTCCCAAAACTCTGGCTCAAAGGAAGCCTACCACCATGATCCCACCGTGACCCCCACTGCCCAGTGCCCCCCTGAGGACAGAAGGTCTCTGCGCCTTCACTCTCCAGCTGGCACCCCCCTCCTCCGGCGTGGCTGGGGTCAAGGGCCATGCGTCAGCTTGCAGAAATCTTGCTGCGGGGGAGGAGGATGAGCAGAGAGCCAAGTGTTGGCCAAGCGCCCCCCTTCATTCTCTGAGCCAGCACAGAGAAATGGGGGGCTCTGGCTTCTCCTCGACCGTTTAGGCGTCCACCCAGAGCAGCAAGCTGACCACTGCCCGACAAGACGAAAGCTTCCCACAGGAGGGGTGTGGCCCCACGCCCCGTATGCTGCCTCGGGTTGAGCCCCGTTAAAGCCTTTCTGGAAAAGACGAAATATCCCAGCAGCGACAGGCTGAA
>PVIJ01019743.1:0-22756 GCA_004024925.1 Scalopus aquaticus | reverse complement strand
CCCAGTCTCTATCAGCCCCCACACCTGTGGATCTGTGCAGGCACTCTGGCGAGGCTGAAACTGGGGGACAGAACAAGACCCAAGAGTGCTAACTCAGGCTCCCTGGAATTTAGGTGGGCCTTGAGGGAGGACTTTAAACCCAAAGGCCCTACGTCATGTTTTCCTTCAGATTTCCTTGCTGGTACGTACTTTGAAATCAGTCTTTATTACATAAAAAGGGCTTATGGCAAATTACGATTCCTCTCCCAACAAGCGTGGCAGCGGTCCCACTCTTAGGTACCTAACATCCGATCGCCATCAATGATTTGGCATGCCTATAATATTTTGCTGTAAAATAGACATTTAAAAAGACATCCTTTAAGACGTACTCTGCATCTGTGATTATGAACATCTGTTCATGTCTACAGAGGACCCAGAGTCAGTTAAAAAATATCAGAGCCAAGAATGTACGAGGAAATGACCGTGCCCTTTGGATTTTACTTTTATCCACAGACGTGTTGGGGTACGCATGGAGTAGCGCTTCTTGCAGGCAAGTCCGGGGCCATGAAAGCTTGAAGCCAAGGCACCAAAGAGCCCGTGTTACCAGCGGTCCTCAGCGCAGCAGAAGGCTGACTGTCAGGGCTGGCACATAGGTGTGCCCAGGTACACAGGCCTCCCGAGAAGCAGAGTCTCAGAGCTCACTAAGGAACGAGGCCACCCTTGCCCGTGGAGACTCTGGGGGAAGCCAGCACCCCAGACATGGCTGAGCTGGTTTGTGGTTGGGAAGAAAACCACAATTCTGTCAAATGATGTCATCTGCCCAGCAGCTCCGATGCATCTTAATATTTGAGGCTGAATTTGACAAGCTTGATCCACTCCTGACAGACATTTTCCTCTTCTTCTTATGTATTTGATTCCTTTTTATTTTGTTAAGAGGAAAGGAAAACGGACAACAATGTGACAGGAAAGCTAGTTCATTCTGCTTGGGCTTCCTCAGTGGCTGTTTTTTGCCCTGCGGATGAAGCCCATTTGGGGAGGTAATGTATGTATTTGCAGAAAAGAAGCGATTTTCGTTGTTCGCAGCTTCTGACCCTGAAACTGTGCTTGGCGGTTCCTTATCTCTGTTAATCTCTTTTTAAATGGGTGGTTTCTCATTTTGTTTGTGTCATTTTCTCTTTGATTGAATTTGCCAGAAGTTTGTATGTTTTATTAGTTGTTTCAAAAAAGATAACTTGGTTTTATTTACCAATTTCACTGGGGTTTTGTTTTGTTTTACTTTCTAATTAATTGAACTGTAATCTTTATTATGTTAGTCTTACACTTTCCTTTGATTGTCTTTGTTCCTTTTCTAGTTCATAAGGTGAGCAGTTGTTCTCTTCCTGATGACAGCATGTTTCAAGTCGTGATTTTCCCAAGTGCTGCTATGTCTTCATTCTGCAAAATCTATTATTTTGATTCATCTGGCTATGTTTTTATATCTCAATTGTTTTATAGACAATTGAGATCTTTTGGAGGAAAAATAATGATAAGCAAAAAGCCAAACATGAAAAGAAAAAAGAAAAAAACTAAATCACCAGAAATCCCATTTCCCAGAGAGATAGGGATTGGTATTTATTAAACATTTTCTAGATTTTTCCTTTACAAATTTATAGATTTAAATTTTTTTCCAAAGTGGCATCATGTTTAATGCCCTTTTGTAATATGCTTTATTTATCTAAATAATAAAATTAGAACCTCTTTCCTTGTTATTAAGACTAGATTTACACTGTCAATTTTAATAGCAGTCAAAGATTTATTCTGCTGTGCACTATTCCATAATTTATGTTACCAATTACCTATTATTAGACATTTAGGTCATTTTCATTTATTTTGTCATCATAAAAAAGCATACATGCTGCATTGTGTGTGTGTGTGTGTGTGTGTTGCAAATATTTGTATACCTCAGTGACTACTTCCACAGGATAAAGGTGTAATAATGGAATTGCCAGCTGAATGGGGCAGGTATGGCGCTAAGACTTTTGATGCATCATCTTTTATTTACCCCCCCAAATCAGTGATTTTCTCTCAGCCTGAAAAATCCAATTTTCATCTGAACTTGCCAATACCCAGTGTCCTTAATTTTGACAGTTGATGGTCGAAGAAATGGTTATGTGGCTATTTTTATACACATAAATCGGCCACTTGTATTTTTCTTTTGACTGCTCGTTCGTAGCCCTTCTTAGCCTTTCCTCTTTATTCTTATGCATTTGCAGGGACTTTTTGCTTTTTGCCATATGTATTATAAATATTTTGACCATTTTATTGTTTAGGGATTCTGGCCTTAAGGAATTTGTAAAGATTTATTCAGTTAAAAATATCAGCCTTTAATCTTCATGCTTATTTTTGCATTTATGTTTAGAAAAGTCTTACACAACAAAGATCTAATTATTATATATCTCTTGTTATTTATTTGTTTACATTTAAATCTTAGAAGCATCTGGGTTTATTTTGGCGTATGACGTAAACTGATTTTATTTTTTTGCCGCAGCCCATTGGTCTCAGTCACACCCCACTCTTTGCCCATGATGGTTACATGAAAAATGTATATAGAAATGTATAAAATTGCATCCTGGCATGTCCCTGGTTCGCCATTTTTGTTGTGTTGACTGTCCGTCCATTCACAGAACCTGCGGCTCTTCTGTGGCAGAAAGGACCAGACCTGGAATCACTCTGTGGACATCTGAACCTGTTCCTCCTAAACACGAACTCTGATTTGGGCAAGTCATTTCAACACTCCCTTTGGTTTCCTTGAGGGTGGCCATGCTGAGGAGGATTATGGATGAGGAGGAAGATAGGACAGAGTTTGTGACTCCTCGGGCGTGATTAAAAGACTTGACAAGGTATCTATACTGCTATGGAGACAGATGTACCAGTGGAACCCCACGCCAGCTGGGTCTCCTCAGCGACCCTCAGGGTAAATTTGTCTTTATTGCCCCAAGGGGGTGAGAGGAGGGAGCTGGGCAAGCCAGAGCCTATTCAAGATACCAGCAGGTCTCTTGCCTTTCCTTCCCTGTCTTAGTATCTTTGACTCTCCACATCCCTTCCCTTCTCTCACCTCATTCCTGCTCTTAGAACCTATTACAACTGTTCCTATTCCTCCTCCGGGAAGTCTTTCATAATCCCCCTGCAGCCAGTCTCTCTCTCTCTCCCTATCTGGAGCTTCCCTCCTGCCTCAGCGGTGGCCATCTTCCTTCGATGGGCTGCCTAGCAACAAGGGGACAGGCTCATTTCTGAGATCCCAGCTCCTGGCACTTCCCACTTCACAGAACACCTCAAGTCCTCTCTACCGCTTGATCTTTAAGATGGCCCAAGAGTCCGAGGGCAGAGATGACCACCCCACTTTACAAAGGAGGGAATAGCCGGCTGTGCCAGCAGGACCCAGGCCACAATAGCTTGATTAAGAAGCCCTGTTCTCTGGACTTGCCTCTGCCATGCAGATTTTATAACGGCTGGGCCGTTAATGACACCAAATACATATTTACAGGTCTGTCAGGTATTGCATTGGCCTCAGATGCTGGGACCCTGCATCAAGAGACCCCATGGAAGCTGATGTAGTCACAATGCCCGCACTGGAGACCCTGCCTGCCGCCAGCTCCAGGGACCCCTTCCAGGCAGAGCACCTGTTGCACATATTCACATAACTTGAGGGCCGGCAGCAGTCTCATGGCCCAGGGAGAGCCACTTGTTCCCGACCAAGCTGAGGACAGGGGGTGTCCCTGGGCCTTGGAGCAAGCTGTAGCAGAACCATTCTCACTCGCTGGGAAGAAGTGGAATTGGGGTCCTCACGGGTGGCAGCTGCAGCTCCTCCATGGACTTTGCTCCCCCTGTGGATTAGGTTATGCAGTACAAACAGTCCCCAGATTTCTGTGCTTCCGCACTGCAAAGACTTACTTCCTGCTTATGAAGGTCCACGGTGGTCCCGATGCAGGGCTCTGTGATCCCAGCTGCTTTGACCCCGCGGATCCCCTCTCCACCTGATGCCCCGTCACAATCACCAATCACTGTGGCGGAGGAAGAGAGAAGACATGGAATGAGCTGGGGTGACACTAGCATAGTCTGAGAGTGCCACATGGCACTGCCACTCACATTCCATAAGCCAGAAATAGCCACGTAGTCCTGACGAGCAGCAGGAGAGCTGGGAAGTTTCCTGCATGGCAGGGAAAGGGCATGTGGACACTGGTGATGTCCCTTACACTCTTTCCAGGGACCTGCCTGTGTGGTTCTCTCCATTGCCCCACTTCTTTAGCCATTTTTAAAGATACTCATTTAGGGAAGTGTATTAATCAGCACTTGCTGCACTAGAGCTGCGTAACAAAACACACCAAAACTCAGTGATTGACAGCAGTGAGCCTTTCCTTTTCTTGTTCAGATGCCTGTGGGTTGACTGGTGTGGGCGTGTTCCAGGCTGCAGGCTGCTGGGCTACAAGCATTGTGTTGGGTTCCATCTACTCCCCGGATCAGCAGCTGTTCTGGGCATATTCTCATGGCAGGAGAACAAGAGGCCAAGTCAAACCTGCCAGCACATTAAGGCTTCTGTGCACATCTGCTAACATTCCATGAGCAAAACAAGCCGTCTTGCAGTGACAGGGACGTGATGCACGAGGATGCAGGATTCAATTAAGGAAGGAAGTAAAGGAAGTAAAAGTGAGAGGTCCTTGGCAAAAGCATAGGGTGTAGAGTCCCACAGACAGTGATTTGAAGCTCAGCTTTACCCTGATGGAGCCTCTCTACCCCTCTGAGCTTCCAGTTTCTTCCATAAAACAGGGCAAATACCTCTCTTCAGGATTCCTGTGTGATTCAGTCATCACAGATAAAAGTTGAATTCCCACCAGTTCCTGCCAGTTGAAGCAAACACCAGGGGGAATGTTTTACATCCACCATTAGGTCTTCATCCCTCAAAGGCACTCACACATTAGTGTGGATTAGCATAGAGCCCCAACCAGGGAATAGATTTGAGAGCCGGGAGCCCAAGGATCCACCAGGGCAGTGAGGAAGGAAATTAAAAAAAAAACAAAAACCCAAAGATCATGGGAATGTAAAGTGGTGCAGCCCTTTTGGAAAGTGATCTGGATTTTGCTTAAATTAAAAAAAAAAAAATCGGAAATAATGTAGGACCCAGAAATCCCACTCTTGAACATCTGTCCAAAGAACTCAAAACCATCAACTCAAAATCATATCTGCACACACGTACACATGCACACACATGTATACACATACACACACATCAGATAAAAGCACAGGAGGGGCCTCCTTGGTGGTGCAAGGGGTTAAGTCTCAGCACTGTGAAGCTATCCACAGCCACTGCAGCACGAGTTCAATCCCTGGCCAGGAAGCTAACCCACATGGCGCAGCAGACCTCTCCTGTCTCACCTGCTGCGCCCCTCAGCAGTGTACTTCAGTCGATATGCCTGTTCTGCTCCCCACTCTGTCTCTGATGAATCCTCTCACCCCTTGCACCTCTGGCCTACACCCCAGCTCCTGTATGTATAAATAAATAAAATAAATCTTTAAAAAAATAAAACAACAGGAAACATGGGCTCACGTAATAGTGGCCTCTGGGTCTGCACTCTAACACCAAACTGGTGTCTTGCCTGGTTTTGTCCAACCAGAATGTCAGTGTTTGTTTCTAAACAGTCAGCCAGATGACTTGTGATCTTAAGGGGACCCTTCTGAACCAGACTGGGTTAATCATGATCTTGGGACAATCCAAATTCCCCCATTTCTTTACCTGGTTGGCCCAGTGTGAGACACATAAACATAAGAGGGAGGTTCCTGCCTTCATGGACTCCCCAGATTCCAGGAATTCCACACCTGCAGGTCCCTTCCTTTGGCTAACAGACTCCTTCCTGAAGAAAGAAAAAAAAAATAAGACCAGTAGCTAGCTACAATAAGAGGTCCCCAAATCTCAGGCTTAGCCATTGCACACCTTTGTATTAGAGCATATACTGCAGTTTCTCTGCAACAAAAATGGGTCCAAGGTCATCTTGGCCGGGGTAAACCAATATTTGCTCTTAATTTTGAGAAAAGGAGGGGATTTAATCTGCCTGTTCCGGCATGCCTGGCAGAGGTTATGAGAAGGTGACTTTTCCATTAAAAGCCCAGCTCATGTTTTATGTATTTCTAAAGAGCCACAATTTGAACTTAATTCCTTCTCCCTTTAAGACAAGAACCCCAAAGTTAGTATTTAAAATGTCACATGTAGCCAGAGGTCTTGGCAGGTCTTGGAGGGCTGGACAATTTATACTGGGAAGTAATAAAATTGACACTGAATGACTTCAAGACCCAGAGAGTTGCCTAAGAGGTCAAGCATAGAAAATGTGAAACCAAACCATGAATAAATCTTAGGAAAGCTGATAGCAGAGCTTTTTTAAGAAAGGAAGCTGGTAAATAAACTTTAAATGCGCATTACGAGGGCCAGTGAAAGGAGGTGACCTTAGGTCAGCAGTGAACCTATCATGTGTGTGCTTTGGATCCTCCCCAAAGCCACCTCCTCCAATCTAGTGTCCAGCCCTATCTGTGGCCAGGCCAGCCGAGACCCTGGGGCAAATAGCTAGTGGGTGACATAGCTGGGATTGGAACCCTAGTCTGCCTGGAAGAATCTCTAGGAAGGACTTAGAACAATGCCAGACACACAGGAAGCCCTTAATCACGCCGCTCATTATCATCATCATTTCCATTCCATAGCATCATTATGGTAACCTTAAAGCCTGGAGACATAAACTTCAGGGTTTCTTGGGTCTCATCGTGTGACCCCTCCAAAAAGACTCTTCGCACTGTCACCCAAAAGTTCCCTCCATTACTTGGGACACTCAAGTTGAGTGTTGTGAAGAGTGAATCGGGATACTGTGAGCCATCCCTGACTCATCCCCCTACACACCACTGCCCAAGAACACTAAGCGTGATCATAGTTTTTACTACCCATCTTGCAATTGCTTCCTTTGCTTTACTAACATGCACACATCTTTCCATATCAGGCCACAGGGCTGCACTCATTCAAAATGGTTGCTCAGAGACTCGCTGCACAGCTGTATTGCAGTTATTTAACCATTCCCTTGTGTCGCGGGCCATTTTTTCACTCTTAGAACAATACTGCACGGAGCATCCTGGTACAGTAGCCCTGTGCACTGCGGTTAGTGTTTTTGCAAGACAGATTCCCTTAGATGAGATGACAAGGTCAAAGGGCAGCACAGGAAAACTTTGATAATTAATCCAGTCACCCTTCTCAGCAGATCAATTTACCAACAGCATTTCCTATCCACTTTTGCCAACAGTATTTAAGATCTCTCACTTCCTCCCACTCTTCCCACTATGCACTGTATCATTCTTGATTTTTCAACAGATAGGTGAAAATGATGTTATTTAATTTATATTTATCTGATTATTAGTTTGCGCCTCTTTTATAAACTTATTAGCATATAAAACAATATTTTCCTGTATTCTTTTGAGAATAGTGTATTTATATCATTGGCTTAGTTTATTGGGTTGTTGTCTTTTTCTTATTAATTGGTAAGCATAGTTAATACCTTGTGGATATTAATTTTTGGTTTGTAATATAGGGCACGAATATTTCTTTCTAACATGTCATGTGTCTTTTATCTTTGTTTATTGTTCAGTTCCCCCAAATAGTTTTAAATGAGTGGGGCAGCCTATCTGTCAATCTTCTCCTTTGTGGCTTCTAGGATTTATGTCATTTTGAAAGGCTTTCCTCAGGCCAGAAATACAAGAGTATTTTTCTATATGGCAATTTTGTTATTTTATCCTTTACATTTATATCTTTAATCCATCTGGAATGTACTTCTGTTTGCCATGTGAGTAAAGGTCTAACTATATTTATTTCCAAATGGATAACTAGTTGACCCAGCCCCATGACTCAAAATTCACCCTTTCATTACTGATTCAAAACGTCACTTTTATTATATACTAAAATCCCATATCTACCTGAATCTCTTTCTAGTCTTCCTAACCCAGGAGAGCACAACTTTGCCGTCCATTGGAATCAACTGAACTCTCAGCTCCCTTTCCTCGGCCACACCCAGAAGGATTAAATCAGAAATTTTAGGAATACAACCGAGGTTAGCAGTAGTTTTGAACTCCCTGTGTTTGAGCACTAGCACTCTAATGCAGGGGTTCTCCTAAATCAGTGCCCATCACAAGCACCCCAGAATTTGGTCCACCTGCAGAGTCCCAGGCCCTGTTCTCTTCAGAGGAGCCTGGGCTTCTGTCTTCTTTGTTAGCCCTCCAGGTAATTCTGACACGCCAGTGTCTGGGAATCATTGCTCTCACCTGCTGAGAAGCCTCCAGAGAACCACAATTCGACAAGCAACTCCACTTCTCCAGCAAACAAGGCCGCTCAAGTCCAGAATGGGCCTGTTTTCACTGCTCCCAGGTGATTCGGAGGTGGGCCCCAGCCTGAAGGCTTGAGAATGGCTGGGCTGGGTGGGGTCAGGCAGGCCCTGGACTGTGGTGCACTTTCCTTCCCTAAAAGCTCCAGAAAAGGGCCTTCCCGGTGGCGCAGCGGTTAAGCGCTGCGCTGTGGAGCTGTTGGCAGCTGCGACGCAAGTTCGACGCCCCGCCGGGGAGAATCCCACATGGTGCGGCAGACCTCCCCTGCCTCGCCCGCTGCTCCCCTCAGCAGTGTATTTGTGATCTGCCTGTTCTGCTCCCCGCTCTGTCTCTCGTGAACCCTCTCGCCGCCCCACACCTCTGGCCTGTACCCCAGCTTGTGTGCATAAAATAAAAAAAATTAAAAAAAACTTCTTTCTTAAAAAAAAAAAAAGCTCCAGAAAAGTCTCCTGTTGCCCCTGCTTCCCACAAGAACCCCCGAGCCCTTCTGCTGTCTAAGGAGGCCCTGGCCACAGCAGGGTTGAGGCAGGAAGCAGGTTGAGGACCTGGCAAAGCTGGAACCAGGAGACGCCATTCCCGAGCAGTGATGGATTTTTCGCTGCTTATCATTTCTCCCCATAACTAAACCTAATTATTCCCATCCTTCAAATTAATTCCTTCTGAGATTGATCAATTTGGCCATGAAGGTTGAGCGTTTCTGTGAACTGGCTCGGTGATTACACACCCCAGGGCGCAGAAAGCGGGGTTACTCCGTTTTTATTTAGTTCTGTTCTGTTCTGTTTTGCTTTGTTTAAGCATCTACACCCCCAAAGTAATTCCTTTTCATTTTTGTTCTACTCCAAGCACCCACTTCAAGTCCGGCACAGCCCACCTTCCCCTCCAGCCTTCCACAGCCTGGAGGAACCCCCCTCCTCCACCTGAGGCGCGGTGAGAACCACCTGGAGAGCTTTAAAGCTTAGGAGGCCTAAGCCCCGCCCGGCGCCAATTAAACCCGCAGCTCGTCGGGCGGGGCGGGTCCTGGGGTCCCAGAGCCCCGCAGGTGCCTCCAGTGTGGGGCCCGGGTGGAACCCGCCCAATTCTAAGGCAAGCAGGGCGCTTCTGTTCCGTGCAGCAGCCTCTCATTTCCTCTGCCCCCACCCTCAGGTACACGGAGAACCCCACTGTTTGTCTTTTCAGTGAAAATGTTACCTTTATTTGTTCATGTTGGAGTAGTCAACCCTTCAAAGATACAAAAGGGTAGAGGAGAAAGTGTTCCGCCCACCAGTAACCTGCCCCCTTCCCACGTTGCCCGCCCTGCTCTCTGGGGGAGCCATGGCTGAGGGAGCTGGCCTGTGTTTGGGGCACCGAGGCCCGGGTTTGAATCCTCTGGCCATGACTTCCCAGGGGATTTTGCACTAGTCACTTCAGCTCAGGGAGCTTCCCTTTCCTTATCTGTAAAATGGAGGGAGCACCTGCGGTACCCAGAAATCCACTTGGGGAAGGTTAGAATGTTTGACGCTATTGTGGCTGGCACAGACCCCAACGGGTAGAGGCTCGAAGGAGCAATCCTTTAACTTGCTTATTATGCTGAGGGTCAGGGATTCAGGACTGGGTGGTCCTTGTCTGAGAGGTGCCCCCTGGGGTCGTTCTCCTCCACTAGATCATGCAGAACAGCTTCGCTCACATGGCTGATGCACGGGGCCCCCTAACTAGCCTGGTGACTAATTTGGCTCACCGCATGGTCCCCAGTACGCCGACAGTGGGGCATGGCCCTCAGCATGAGCTTTCCAAGTAATGGGCATGCTGCCCAGCCCAGTCTCTTACTGCCTGGTCTCGAAGTTACATGGGCACCCCAGATTCAAGGGGAGCAGGGGAAAGAAAGGATGCTGCATCACAAAGCTTGGGGCTCAGAGTCCTGGAACTAGACAGTCAGGGAAGCTGACTGCCATTGCCAGTACCCCTCCCTGGTAGAAAGGGAAACGGGCGAAGGAGGGGCAGGGCTGCCCACTGCCTTTGGCCAGGCACCTGCATTCCCAAAAACATGTCTGCAAGGCGGGTGTTTGACATTGAGAAATGTCTTAGTAGCATCGAGGGCAATGATTGATAGGTCTGATGAATGCATCCCCATTATTATTGAAATTTATACATACTCTGCCAATCGAAGACTCTTGGTGCACACGTCTCATTTTGCATTCACAGCTGTTGTTTTTCAACTGGGAACGTGGGAGTCTGGTCCCTGGATTGACAAAGCTGGAACCTGGGAGCACCATCCAGAAAGCAAATTCTGGACATGGAGCCCCCCTTTTGAAACTTCCCCCTGCCACTAATTTCTGTGTGATCCGGGCAAGGTGGCCCTGGAAGCTGAACCATATTCTAGAGGGTGGGGGAGGGGGGGAGCGAGGTCAGAGACAAGATTCCAGCCTGCACCCTCACATAATCATGAAGACTCTGGCTTCTTCTGACAGGGATAAGTTCACCCACTAACATTTATTTTTGGTTTTGTTCTGTAAATTTGTCCTTAATTTTCATTGAAGTAACATCAGTTTATAGCATTATATAGCTTTCAAGTATAAAGCATTATAATAATTTGACATGGATATACATTATGACTGGCCAAAGGTCCGGCTTCCATGCACCACCAGGTAATTGGACCCCCTTCTTGGTTTTCCCTTCCCCCTCACCATCTTGCACTATCTATTTTTGTGGTAGGCACTAAGGATACAGCAAAATCACCTCGACAAGGTCTCTTGTGACTTATTGTCCCATGGAACTGACTCTAAAGGAAACAAACAAAGCAAAATAAGACGAATACAATTTGTGATGACACTGAGAAGGAAACAGGGCACTGCGCTTGGCACAGCTGGAGAAACGAGATCATGGGGGTGTTGTTTCATGAATGGTCTCAAGTCCTTAGACACATTGGACCCCAGAGTAGACCTTCATGCTCCACTTGCTAGAGTTGGTCCAAGATCACGAAGGCAGAAGTGACATAAGGAACCAGACACGCTGTGTGGGCAGGAACAAACACTAACCATCTGCCTGCTCTCCTGACTTGTCCACACAAACTCAGGTGTTATCTCCTCACCTTCTAACTCCACAGTGTTCTGACTGCATGGCCTGAGACAAGTTGCTTGGTGCTTCTGTGCCTCAGTTTCCCCACCTGTACAGTGACAGTAGTAATAGGACCCTCCTTGTAGGGTTGTTGTGAGGGTTAGTTAGTACATAGAAAGTACTGAGGACAGTGCCTGACACTTGGTCGTCACTATTATTGCTCCCCACATTCTTGCATGGGGCTGACATTGAGGCTGGGTTTTGGGGTTTCTGGGATGAAGCTGGCTGAAGGGAAAGAGTACTGATAGAGGCTTGTCTTGGTTTGGGTTCCCCCAGCACAGCCGGAGGCAGGATTTACAAGCAAGTGCTTCATTTGAGAGGCGCTGGAGATGCTGTTAGGGGAGTATACTGTGGGGAAGCCAGAGGGGAGGGCAGCCATGAAGGGTGACTCTAAAGCCCCTTGGCACTGTTGGAAACTGGAGTCTACAGCCTCATGGTTATCCCATGAAAGGGCACGAGAGCTGGGGTGCTTGTGCCCAGCTTGTCCTCATTGATGGAGGACTTTGTGGCGGAACAAGGGGAGCGGGAACTTTCAGAAACCTGTGAGCCATCCTGGCAGACAAAAGTGGGCTCCAGCAGCCTCAAGGAAGCAGTGTGGATTCCAGAAGTGGGGACACAACTAGTGGTGTGGGTGAGGAGATGGGAAGGGCCCCCATGAGCTTAGTGCAGAGACACAGCCTGAGCCGAGCCCCAGTGAGGCAGCCTGGGTCTGCAAGTCTGTAACCTCAACGTCACTCCAACCCCTGGTCAGGAGCTGTGGGCGGCAGGCAGTCACTCGGGGTGTGGGAGGGGAGGAGCAGAGCCTTACCATATATAACAACAATAAATCCTAAGGTTGGGTCTGCTGCACCCCCTGTGTCCCTGGAATACTCTGCCCCTGCCCTTGCTATGCTCGCTCCACAGCCCAGGAAGATGGGCCAGACAGGTGTCTTCCTAAAGACACAAAATTTAGGTGCCTCTTAGCAGGAATTCGTCAGGAAACCACTCAGGTGAGGGATGATGACCCTGAAGATATTCTTAAGTAACAGGTCAATCACCACCTCCCATGGGTGCCAACACATCAAAGACAGACACGCAAGTTTGGGCCAGAGCTGAATTGCTCGGTACAATCATCCAAGCGTTTCCAACAGAGGGACTACGTGGCCCTCCCAGGCTGCCCGGCCCCTCTTCAGGACAAATGTCAAATATTAAAGATTGTTGTTTGGAGGAGAGACCTGTTGCAGCATTCCTGAGCCATTCAAGTCTCGCTCAGCCCTGGCCCTGTGAAGAGAGCTGTGGTCCCGCTGACCTCCAACCGGCACCAGGCTGAGCGCTGACCGAGCTAGGTACTGCTCAATCCTCCATCACAGGGCAGGGAGGGGGATCACTCTGTTAGCCAGAGGCTACCATACAAGTTACAGGAGGCTAGAAATGGGATCCAAAGCAGAGTTGGAAATAAACCCGGAGGGCTTCAAACACTCTGGGCTAGGATGTCCAAACTTACCTGTGGTGAAGTGTCAAGAGGGTGGGAGTGGGTGCCCTCAGAGGAAGCCCGGCCATCTGACTGGACTTGAGAGAAAGGAGGGGAAGGAAGTGTGCCCAGAAGTTGGCAAACTCCTGAATGTTTGTGTCATCACAATTTATAGACCAGACACCAAGCTGGGAGAACAAAAGCAAGAGACAAACTGCATTAGAAAGGAAACCAGTGCTCCTGGTGTCTCTGCATGAATCACCCGGCTGTCCGCAATAACACCTAGAAGAAATGCAGGATGCCAACACTGTTATTAAAAGAGACATTTTGCTGACAGGAGTAAATCAGAGCTGGGGAAGAGTGATAGAAGGGGAGTCACGTGGGCGGGGGGGGGGGCTTGCTGCTCAGGAAGCTACTGGCTCCCAGGCACTCTACAGAGCTCCCAGAGAAGGCCCACGGGGTCCTGCAGCCCCTCTGGATGCCTGTGAATATGCATGTGTGCACACGAGTGCGTGTGCTTGTGGATACACATCGGTTGCATGTACATATATGTATACAAACCTTGCTGCTAGAAAAATGTACCGTGTCCTCCAGCCACATTCTGGCTGCCAACTGAAGTCAGGTTTAAGAACTGGAACCTTATTTGAGGCCTACTGTGGCCTCACCCCACAGGGCTGGACACCCCACCTCCCAGACTTCAGGCTGCCCTTTGGCAACAGGCTAAGATTTACCAGGGCCGTTTAGCCAGCCCCTGCAGCCTTGTGCTTCTAAGTGCGCGACAGGTGGAAAGTAGCAGGCAGGCTCCACAAGCACCTGAGCGGTGTCTGGCAAGAAATACCAAAACCCTCTTAGATGAGGTGATCCAGGCGATGGTTTTTATGGGTAATCCCCTCACGGTGAATGGCTCTGCTGTTAGACGGATTCTTTCTGCCTTGGGTTTTGATAAGATAATATCTCAGTTAATCCATTTCTCTGTTGGACTCTGTGGAAACTTCTCCCTTAATCTTCGTTATCTCCTACCATGTGCTTTTGTCAGGGTGTTACTGAGCCAACTTCACCCCAAGGGCACAGCTCTAAGAAGAGGAGATAAAATTCAGAGCGACCCCAGAGCCTTGCCTGTCAGGGGCCAGCTTCCGAGGCCATGGGAAAATCCCTTTCAGGGCATCTGTGGCTCCTTCGTGGACCTTCTTGCGGATGGGGGAAAACAAAATCTAACCATTAGAATCAGGAGTTCAGAATTTTAATAGTAACGAGGGTGCTCTTTGCGGCTACTGCAGACAGGCTTCCTTTTTTTTTTATGCCTATCTGCATGATTGGCTTTTATCACTGATATCATAGATATAAATTTTGCTTTGGGAGTTGCAATTTCCCTCTCACCACCACCCTTTCTACCCCTTTAGCCCTCTTAACCTCAGAGACCTCACTTTGTTTATCATTGCACACTAGTTTTAACCATTTGCTTAGTCCAACAAATTGTCTATGTATGTAGTCCATGTAGATGTCTAATATTCGTCTTTGTCATTCTGATTTGCTTTATTATATGTAATTCCTTTGAATTTCTTCCATTGGCTATAAATGGTAACATTTTGTCTTTCCTTATGGCTCAATAGTACTCCCCCGTGTGGCTATAACACATCTTCTTAATCCAAGCCTCTGTCACTGGGCACTCCGGTTGTTCCCATGTCCTAGCTGTTGTAAATAATGCTGTAATAAACACTGTAGGACAGATCATTTTGTGCTTCAATGGTTTAATGTTTTTTGGATAGATGCCTGAGACAGGGGGCTTCTTAGATGGGCTTGCTTCTTTCCCTTAGTGTTAGGAACAAGAGCACGAACAATATTATATAAATCATTGTCTAATGAATTATAGCAAATCATTACTTACTTTCAGTCCCTGTAACTTCTCTGTCTTAGTCAATTGTCTTAGCAGTCCAGTGACTACAAGGCAGAACCGGTGCAGCCTCAGGGACAAAACTGGTTGGATTCAGTTGGTGGATCATCTTCAGAAGAACCTTGAACTTACTCCAACCTAGTCTTCATTATAATACTAAGACCTCCACCTCTGGGTGCAATTTGTTCTTCATTTGCTGAACATGCAATACATGAAGAAGCACAACCCCCAGGGCTGTGCTAGGCTTCTCCAAAACCTCCTTCCTTTTCCTTGCGTGAAGAACAAAGTCATCCTTGCATCAGGCGCCAGTCAGAAGTGGGCATTTGTATCCTCCAGGGGAAGAGACTGAGGGTCAGGAACTCTCCTAGCTTGTCTCAGGTCTCCACATTCTGGAGGGACCTGGCCAGGCCTCTCCCCACTGTAGCCGGTATAGAACGAAGAAGTAGGGGCTTCCTGCAGCTGGCCCTGGGCTCTATAAGGAATACTTTCTGTTTGAGGAGTGACAGATCCAGAGAAAATTCATGCCTTTGCTGTGATGAAAATGAAAATTTCCAATTTGCTACTCAAAAGCATTTCCCTGTTTAGAGATAAGAGTAAATTTGAGTCTTCGTTATCAGTGATTAATTCATTACAGCACAGAACCTCCTTGCAGTATCCGGCCCCACTACAAGGCTTAGGAAGACGGTATATTTGGCTATAGGAACGGGCTGATCCCCAAACTCCATCTTGCTTGATCTCCTTGACAGCACAGCTCAGTAATTTTTATTTTTTAAGTTTTAAGGGAAGTCTACCATGTAGGAAGACAGAGAAAGAGAATACAGGTGTGTCTGTCTCATTAAGTCAGAGAAATGGGGGACCATTTAATGAAACAGCCTTCTAACTGATGTCTGCACACAGCACCCTGGACAGGGTGGGTGTCAAAAACCCAGGGCCTGAGCTTATTTTGCCTGTTCCTTTTGAGCCTATCGATTTAATTTAATAAGAATTTATTGTTGTTAGAAAGTTGCTAACCAGGGAAGCAAAATGGCTTTCAGTTATCATGCCAACTTGAATTGATTAGTAGTGACTGCCTGCAGTGATGGAGAAGGATTCTGAGGACACCCAGAGGTTTAGTGCATAAGAACAACTGATTGATTATTCATGTCTGCCACGGGCCTAGGAGTGGAGAGTGATCAGATACAGTAAAGTGAGATCAATAGTAATGATGACATGAATAATAATAATAGTGATGACAATAAAACCTTCCTGGTTGGGTCATTGGGACTATCAACTAAGATCATGGCTGTGACAGAGGAAGTAGATGTCTGAATTCTCATCAATGTTTTGACTGTGAATCACAAACATAGTCATACTACCTGATACTTTCCCCTGGTGTGAAATAGGAAGTTCATACTACCTGATACTTTCCCCTGATACTACCTAATACTTTCCCCTGGTGTGAAATAGGAAGTTCATAAGTTTGCTGCTTGGAAATAAAAGTTGCTAAAATTGCTAAATTCACTGCTTGGATACTGCTGCTTGCTGGGGCAGAAAGCTGCTGGGAAAGTCTCTATTCTGTACTGCTTGTCCACAATAGTAGCTATGGTTACCTTGACCCCCTTCCTAAACAATAAAGTTTATGATGGATGGGGTAGGTAAGTTTCCTTATACAAACTGTATAAAAACCTGCAATTCCTGTAATTCAGGACTCAGATTTTTGGGAGTTATACCACTGGGCCCGCCAGTGTGACAAATCTCTCTCTCTCTCCACCTCTCTGAGTGCCGCCTGATTTCTCTGGGAAAGCTGCCATAACAGTGGTGCCAGCTCTTGTTCCAAGTCTGGAGGCAGCAGTGATATGGAAGAAACTCTGTAGGGAGATGCACATACATTCATTCATTCATTCCTGCTCTGGATGTAGTCCAGACTTCCCAGCGCTATGCATCTGTTTAGGATGTATTTGGAAGATCTTTTAAGATCCAGGTTCTAGCACCCAGACAGTGTGAGTGTCTGTCTCCTCAGAGCTCCCAGAACAGCTGACCTTTGCACATGATCTTCAGGGAAGGGAGAAGATTTGGCTTCTACCAGGCTTGGGATCTCTTAGCAGCTCTAGTGCTGGATAACATCCAGCTTCCCAGGACTCCTGGAGAGACAGCAAGCCCCAGGATTGAGTGCATGGGTTATTTGGTAGGTGGCCCCAGAAGCACTGCTAAAGAGTGGGGATATGGCTCAGGGAATGGAAGGAAGCCATTCATAGGAGGGTACTACTATGGGCAAATGGGGCTCTCTGGTGGTATCACATAGAAAGGGCTCGGAGCTGCCCCACCAGGAGAGAGGGTATCAGGGTGTCTGTCCACCAGCTCCCATCCATTGGGAGCTGCTACTGGTACATTAACCCCTAACTTTTCTGGCCATTCCTAGATGCAGGTCAAGTTTGCTCCTGCAGACAGAGGAAGCTCTAAGCAGAGTGTGCCAGGGGCTTGCCTTAGGAAGCTGGGGTGTGTAAGGATCAGAGAGTGCTGAGGGACACCAGCAAGGGTCAGAGAGTCTAGGTCAAGTACCGCATCAAGAGATCATTTGGTCATCCCCCTCATTACCAGACCTGGAAAAAACAGAGAAAGTAGGAGAGACCAAATGTTTACACAGTGAGCTGCTAGTGGGGTGCTAGCCCAAATGCCACTTGCCAGATAATGGGTGCCAGGCAGATGGGAGGGGCTTTACACAATTATTTCTAAGCCTACAAGGCAGATGGTATTCTCCCATTTATAGTTAAGAAAACGGGGCTTCGAAACATGACATTCGCTCAAGGATACAAAGCTTAAGCAGCAAGGACAGAATTCACAGCCAGGTCTGTCTCCACAACCTGGGATCTTCTCACCATATTACAGTGTCAGCAGGCACCTCCAGGGACACTCAGAGTCCAGGTTTCTGCCCACTGCCCAGCAGTCAAGACAAGGGCATTCTCTGGGTCAAGGTCCTCAACCCTCAGACTGTCTTAAACTCCATCAAGAGCTCAGAGCTAGTCCAACACTGGGCATCTGTTTCCGCTGCCAGCTGGCCCTGATCTGCAGGAAGAGGGGTGGGAGTGGGTTGGGAGCAGAGACCACCATAGAGAAAATGAGAGTCCGGTGAGATCGCCACCATGAAGGAGCTGCAGAGTGATTATCAACAAAGTGCTCCAAGCAAAAGCACAGAGAACCTGTACCTCACCATCCCCAGCTGCAAAATGGGCCCTAAAAACAGCAGCTAGCACTTAGTGAGCACTTCCTGTACCAGCCATGTCCCAGCGCTTCACTTGAATCATATTAAGTTCCCAAACCTGTTATTAGCATCGTCCCCAGTTCATCTAGAAGAAACTGAGGCACAGAAAGGCGTGGTTCCTCCAGGTCACTCAGCCCCTCGATTAGAACCTAGGTGGTTTGATTCCAAATCCGTTATTTTAATCACTCTGGGGAACAAAAACACTACGAATTGAGCCCCTCCCCAACGTATAACTACATAATCCCCACTTACAAAGCGATTTGGCAAACACGCACGTATTCTCGGGGTAAAGTGCTATTATGATCTCCAGAGTTTCCTAAAGAGGAAGCAGATCACAGCGGGGCCAAGGTCAAGAACAAGGCAGGTGTCGATTCCCCAGCCGCGCCCTCGCTGGCTGGGGGCGCTGGGTTGGTTGGTACCCTGGCTCGGAGCGAGGGTGGGGAGTCGGGGCTAGGAACCCGGGCCGGCGCGCGGGCTGCGCGGCTGGGGGCCCCCACCGCCGGCTCTCAGCCTAGCCCACCCCACCCCGCCAGCAGGTAGAGCACCCAACAGCGCTGACTCTGCAGATTGCGAACCGCGGTGCCGGGGAGCGGAGCCCGCGCAGCTCGGCAGCCTGGGGGACGTCCCCAGCGGCACCGCCCCGGGCAGCGAGAAAGACCTTGCGGGAGAGTTTATGAAGATGCCCCGGGCGGGAGAGCTAATTGTAGAGTCCCTAGGGGCCCAGAGAAGCCAGCGTGGGTGTAGGAGAGAGAAGAGGGGAGGGTGGGGGAGGACAAGGCAACGAATTTCTAGAAGCCCTGAAGGTGCAAGGATCTGCCTTGGGTGGGCGGCTTCAGAACCGAGCAAATCTATCCCCAAACCCCCACTGGTGTCTATAAGCGCAGGTCTCACTTTGCCTACCCCCCACCCCCATCCCACAAGAAATTCCCCAAACCGGGAAGCAGGGCAGGGAAGAGAGAAAAACCAATAGAAAGGACTCCTAGAGACCTGCTGCCATCCCAGCCAGCTCAGAAGGAACCGAGACCCCAGGAAGAAACGGCCAGATCCTCCTCACCGGGGAGGGGTGTGGGGAGGGGGGGCCTTCCTTTAAAAGGGGGTGCAAGGCCAAGTCCCACATTCCCTTCCCCCTCTCTGCATCCACAGCATTTACTGAGCCTTTGGAGATCCACACTGGCAGGGTCTCTATAAGGAGGTCCCAGTTTCCCCACCATCCTCAAGAGCTCTCCCTTTTCAAATCCTGGGGAGGGGGTGTCCTTGGGAAACCTCTGCCAGTGTTTCTGCCTGGGCATGCTGGAGGAGAAGGAAAGGAGAGACCCCCAGGTCTGTGTTCCCCAGACCCCCAGACCTGCCCCCTGCTTCAGCCCTGCGCAAGTCACTGATGGGGAAGGGTGCTGACAGGGCCCCTCATCAAGGCCTGGGGAGTGTAATAGCAGCAATGAGAAGAACTCCTCTGGGTTGGGCCTCGCATTGAGGACAAAAAACCCACAAGATCTAGCCCTGCCCCCCTTTATGTTCTCTACTCCTTGGGGTCCCCTCGTTTCCAGGCTCTCTCCAGGCCTTTGCACCCACTGTGAGTGCCCACCTGGAATACCTCCCACCGTGATAGCAAATTACAGATGACCCCACACAGCTGGGGCAGAGTAGGGTCCAGGCAGGGTCCAGGCACTCTGCTGTGGGCTCCTTTAACCCTGGCACAGGTCTGGTGGCATTTGCGCCCCAGCAAGTCAGAGCCCATGGACCTCCTGTGGGCTCCATTGCAAAGGTGGGGAGGCACAGCGGAGAGCCAAGGGGAGGAAGAATAGAAGGAAACTTCCATCACTGGGTCACTGACTTCAGAGCAAGGTTTTTCCCTTTGAAAATTCACGAGTGCACGAAGTCCCAGGTAACTGGACTGCCGGCTGCAGTGCCCATCCACCCATAACAAAATGTCCCTGGTTCCCTTCTCTCTCAGCTCCACATTGAATCCAGCAGTGGCTCCCACGGACCTGAACTCCAAGACATGTCCCCAATTCCTCCTCTCCATTTCCGCCACTCCACACCCTCCAAGGTGTCAGCAGCCTGCAATGCCTCCCCGAGCCGCTCCCCTTCCCCACCACTCATCCCCACACAGATGGAAAAGCAGCCGGGGACCTTCTGAAAAGCCCCAAGGGGACTAAGGCCCATCTGCCTGCCCTTGGCTTCCAGGTCCCTGCAGGGCCTCGGCCTACCCTTTCTCTGGTCTCCTGCCCCCCAGCGCCCCATGGCTCAGCTTCCCACACTGCCTTTGTGCCTTCTCAAACATGATACACTCTTTCCTACCCCAGGGCCTTGGCACATGCCCTTCCCCTAGCCCGGATGCTTCTCCCCAGATCTCCCCAGGCCTCCACTCACATATCACCTCCACGGAAAGGCTGTCTAGGCCACATGTCACCCTGTTCCATTGTCTTCATGGCACTTAGCTTTAACTGACATCTTTGACATGCGCATGTACCCACATTCTAACTGCCACCATCTCACCTTCCACGGCCCCTGCCCCCACGGGGAGCAGGGACATTGCCCAGTTGGCTCACTGCTGACCTTGAACCCCACAAGGGCCTGGTACATAGTATGTGCTCAATGCACATTTGTCAAATAACTGAAAGTGAGGAACACCCCCAGAACCCCCAAACCTGCCCATTCTAAATAGGTTCTGCCATGTGCTGCATCAATACAAAACATACAGGACGTTAAGTGGAAACTTTAATACAATTAGAAAAGATAGAGAATATAGTTTTTAAATTAGGTACCCAAAGTTACCCAACCCCTGGTGGGTAAAAATACACCCAAATGGGATTGACCCAAAGCAAGGCCCAAAAGCCTGCCACACTGTAAAACACCTTTCGACAGGTGTCTGACCCTTTCATCGGAAAGGGTCAGCAACAGCCAGACAATTCTGGGAGGAACTGAAACACCTTTTGGCAGGGACCCATACAAAAGGGTCAGAAACAGCCACACAAATCTCTGAGGAAAAGAGCAAAATCAAAACCAAATCAACACAGCCATCATTAACTTCCCCACAGGTCTCTCACCCACATCTGTCTCAATCAGTCCAGGCCAGTGCAGCTTCTTGACATGTCTCTCTGCTCCTTGGGCCTCTTCTGGCCTCCATCCTGCATCCTTCCTTCTCTGTGTTCTCTGTCCTGTGTCCCTTCTTCCCTCTTCTCCAGCTTCTTATCTCCCCTGCCCAGGGAACCTGGACACCCCCTTATCCTGGGACCACCTTATTACAAAAGGACTGCTCCATGCTTCTGCATCTTGTACATCTGTTTGGAGCTGCAGTATAGACCCAGATGTGTTATTTTCCCTTGTTAATTACTGCAGAGTAATTATAGTAAGAAGTGTAAGTACCGAATGCATTAATGGGGAAAAACACAACAGATTTTGCAACACTGGCCTGAAGAAAGCAGATGAACCAGGACTGGCCTTACCACAGCTGGCTAGATTTCTGGAATGGGTAATTTGACCTGAGCCGCAACCCCTCCCCCACCCCCAAATGGCTCCCAGGCCTATCTGTGCCTCGGTGGAGATGGTGGTGGGGCTGGTGGAACCTGGGTCTTTCCAGATGACAATCTTGCGTCCTCTGTGTGTCCCTGAGGAGTTGGAGAGTCGCACTGGGCAGATAACTTCTCAGCCTCAGTTTTCCCACCTGTAAGATGGAGGCAGTGAGACATCTCTCCCGAGGTTCCTTCTCCCTGCTCGGTGCCTGTCAGAAAGACAAGTACCTGCTTCCCTACCCTGGCTCTCGTGGGAGGCCCCCTCTTCAGGAGAAATGGTATGGAGTTGTCCTTCATCAGTTCTCCTTCCTCTACTCTGAAAAACCAGATTAGTTTTGACAGGGCTGGTGAGAAATATCTTTAATATGCTGAACCATGTGGGAAGCTCCCTGGCTGGGGATGGAACTTGTGCTGCATTGGCTGCCCATAGCTTCATAGTGCTTCAGCTTAGCCCCTTGTACTCCCCTCAGCAGTGTATTTCAGTCAGTCTGCCTGTTTCGCTGCCCACTCTGTCTCTGGTGAATCCTCTCCCCGACACACACACCTCCTGCCTACACCCCAGCTCTTGTATGCATAAATAAGTAAATCTTTTTTTAAAATGTCTTTAATGTGACTGTTGCGGACTCAGCGTTGGGAAGGGGGTGCTGTTGGTGGAAGTACCATCTTCAGGAAGGAGGTCCCCTGTGGACAGGCAGCTAGCTTACCACTTGGGGCTGGCCGTTCACATCCAAAAAGGAGCAGCATCAGCCACCCCCAAATATTTCCCTTGATAAGGAATATTTCAAATATTTCAAGCTGGTTTTTTTTTTTTTTTTTTTTTTTAGGAAACAGCTAATGCAGGAAAAACTCAGAAAACAAAGTAAAAGTTACCCTTTTGGAAGAGATACTTGCCTGGGGGGGTGCTCTCACTTGCAAGGGGAGTTCCCTAGCAGGAAAAGGAGATGACCAAATCTGCAGAAACTCCCATTTACACAGAAACCACCCGTCCATCTGTCCATCAACTACGCCTGCTTCCTGGTGCTTTCGGGTCACCTCCAGTAACTGGCCCCCCACATCTTTCTTTTGTCTTTAGCTGTAGGTGGTATTGAAGGTGTGACTTGGGCTATTTCCAGGATCTACTTAGTTTCCTGGGTCTCTCCCAGGTCTGCGGGAGGTCTATATACTATGAAATTTGTTTGTTTTTTCCTCTGTTATCCTGTCCTTTATTACAGGGG
>PVIJ01019742.1:0-22759 GCA_004024925.1 Scalopus aquaticus | reverse complement strand
GGGGCCCTGGGTCCTGGGGGGGGCCTTGGGTGCTGGGGGAGCCCTGGGTGCTGAGGGGGGGCCCTGGGTACAGACGAAGAGCCCTAAGCGGGTTCTAAGTACAGGGCGGCAGACAAGCAGTCAGGGGAGAGCATGAGCACCTCGGCCCTTCTGACTGGGGCAACTGCCCACGCGCCTTCACTTAAAGGGGAGACGGCAAGAGGCAGGAGGACTTTACCTCGGCCCCTGTGTCAATGCAATTTTTTTTAAAGAGTTATTTACGTACTTATGCTTATATTAATTCAAGCATATAAGAACTGGGGTGCAGGCCAGAGGCGCGGGGCGGGGGATAGGACTCCCCAGAGATAGAGCAGGGAGCAGAATAGGCGGATCCACTGAAACAGGAGACAGGAGGGGTCTGCCACGCCCTGCGGTCAGCTCCCTGGCCGGGGATGGACTCGTGCGGCAGCGGTGACAGCCTGAGACTGACCCCAGGCCACGGGAAGGCCCTCCATGCAAATCTGAAGCGCTTGATTGCAGCGACTATCTTTTAAGTGGTAGTGAGTCTCAAACAAGAAGAGAGGGCAAAGATCAGGCCCAGCCCCGCCCGGGAGCTGCCCCAGGAGGCCTGCAAGCTCACCCAGGCCGGCGTAGGTCCTCCGCTTGCTCAGGCTGGCCGACTTCACCAGGAACATGCAGGACTGGTGCGTCATCCACGAGCAGAAAACCAGGAGCAGGGCCCCCAGGACAATGCCGCACTGCAGGAGGAAACAGCCGGTCGGGGGCGCGGACTGGCTGGTGGGCCCCCCGCCCACCCCCCACCCCGCAGCCCTGCGTGGGGCCACACGGTCCCTCCAGGGCGTCTCCTGAGCCCCCACCCTCCGCACACCCTGACTTGGATCAAAGCTGAGGGAGGGAAACACATTCCGGGACAGGCCCCTGCTCGCGGCCGCTTGTCCACAGTCCGGCCCCGCAGCAGGCCGGCCGCACTGGCCAGCAGACAGTGGACCAGGAGGGCACTCAGCAGCCAGCCAGGCACTGGCCACAGGGCACCAGGAGCTGCGGGGCGCAGACCTGTGCGGGGCCAGCTCTCGGGGCACAGGGGCACGCAGGGCACTCAGGGCCAGGGAGCCGTCTTCGGTCCTGACGGCGGTGGGCGGGGCGGCTGCAGCAGCGGCGCCCGGGGCTGTGTCACATGTACATGGAGGCCGAGCCCCGCCAGGGCAGAGGTCGGCAGTGGGAACGAGGGCGAGGGCGAGGGCACACGTGCGGGGACTGGGGAAGCACCTCCCAGGGAGCCCCGACCGCGGCCCTGAGCAGGGTGCGCCGCCTCCCGGGGGCGGGGCCTAGCGGGTGCTCCCTGGGACACGTAGTCCTCCAGGAAGGGGGCGGCACACAGCGCCAGCTGGACTCTCAGCGCCGGACACAGACGCTGCTCCCGGGCAGCAGAGTCCCTGTCCTCCCACGAACGTGATCCCCAGCCTCGGCCAGCACCACCTCACACCGGAGCCCCAAACACACTCTGGCCCCCACGCCCAGATGCGGGTCCAAATCCCCAGATTGCAAACACGGGGGAGACGCTGGCTCGCTGGCCTTCTGCCTGCTTGGTCTCATCGCAGACTGGCCTGGGCAGCCATGGCAGCTACCCGCTGCCCTCGGCCCGGCCCCTCCCGCCCTCAGCGAGGGCTCTCGGGGCTGGGGCTGGGGGGGAGGGGGAGCGGCACCTCCACCCACCGCAGCCAGCAGCCAGCGGGACGGCCCGCCGGCCTCTCCTCCAGAGCCCGGCGCTCCCGGCCCGAGGCACCCACACGGCGGCACGTCAGCCGGGTTTTTCGGTCGCGGTAACATCCGCAAACGCGGAGGGGTCCTGCAAGCCCACGCGTCCGAGCGGGCCCGCGCGCTTCTGCGACGAGTGAGTGCGGGTCGGGCGCCGGCACGGACACAGCGGCCACTTCCCGTTTCGGAGGACCGCTGGGCGCGGCCACTCGGCCTGGTCTGCGCGCACTGCCCGCAGGCGCGGAGCTCGCCGACCCGGCGGGGCGGCCGGGGCGCCGCTGCCCGCTGGACTCACCTGTTTGAAGCAGAAGGGCATGGTGAGCACACTGACCCCCACTATGCTGTTCACTATGTTCGTGATCAGCCCCCAGTTGGAGGCGGCGGCCGCGGTCATCGCGCGGGTCTAGCGCCCGGAGCCCCAGCCCCGCAGCGGGCCGCGACTCCCCGAGAAGGACGGGCGGCTGCCTGGAGGCGGCGGCCTCGCGGAAGGCGGCGCGCGGGCGGCCCCAGCCCGCCAGGCCCGGCGGCCGCCTCACGGCATCCTGCCGCGCTGGCTCCCGCCCGCCGGCTCCGAGACCCCGCGCCCAGACCCGGAAGGGCCGCCAGTGGCCAGCCGGACAGCTCAGCCCGCCTCGCAGCCCGGCGCGCACACACTTCCGCCTTCCGCGCGCTCCTCCGCCCGGAAGTGACGCACGGGGGCGGGGCGGGCGGGGCGCGCCAACGAGAGGCGGGCCTGTAACCACGCCCGGAGTCTGGGGGAGGGGCCGGGGGGGCGGGGCTTGGGGCAGGCGGGCAGGCGGGGACGGGGCCGACAGGCCGAGAGCCAATGAGCGGCGGGCGCGGGCCTCGGGGGCGGGGCCGGGCGGGAGCCTACCTGCCGAGCACCGCGCGGGTCCGGCGGGGCTGGGCACCCGAGCCCGGCCTGGAGGGCTGGAGGCGAGACGCTCGCCCCGCGGGTCCCCGTCCGGAGGCGCTGGAGGGCTGGAGAGAAGGGGCCACGCTGCGCTTTGCAGAGGAGCAGGGTCCCCAGGCGTCGTTTTCAGCTGTGACACCCCCTTCGGATCGATTTCGAGGCTTGAACTCGGTTCCCGGAGCCCAGGCCTGGCCCTGACCTGTGGGCGCTGGACACAACCTGGTCAGAGGAGTTAGCACCTACGTTCACATGCGAAACGCCCAGGCCCCGGGTTGGGAGTCCGGCTTAGGACACGCCGCTCGAGAGAAGGCGCTGCCGTCGTCTGACCCGGGGAGCAAAGAAACCCCGCCGAGGACAGCGATCAAGACGGAGGTGGACCGAGAAATCCAGGAGGGCTTCAAGAAGGAAGTGACTTATGGGCTGGCCCTCGAGGCACAAATGGGAGTAGAGGGTGGAGAGGGCTTGGGGGAGGAGAGAACAGAGTGGGGCCGGCACACGCCGGCACACTCGTGAGCCTGGCTCGGCAGGTGGCCGGTGACGCTGGGGCAGATGGGAAGGGCGGTCCTCAAGCGTTGGGGGGTCAGTTCCTGCTCACGTGGCATCTCTGACCAGCCGGGACGCCGTTTAGACTGAGCCCATCCAGATGATCTTGGATAATCCCCCCAATCCGGCTGTGCCCGAATCCCATCTGCAAATTCCCTCTTCCAGGTGAGGCGCCAGCCAGGCCCGGGTGAAGGCATCCTTGGGGCACCGTTACTCTGCCCGCCACAGTCTTGATGAGGTCGGAGGCCCACTCTGGGCAGGTCTGTCGGGAGGGACGCCCTTCGTTCTCGGCCCCCTCGGGGCCATCGGCCTGCCCGCGGCCACCCTGCCCGATCTTGCCTCTCGGCCGCGCTGCCTCCCCCACCACCAGCGTGCGGCCTGGCTCACCGTCCTGGACCTAATCAAACCTTAGGCGGTTTGCCTGTGTCCGCTGGACAAGCGGGTGCCTGACTTTTCAGGGGGTTACAGCCCATCCCTCTCACAGGTCATCTCCATGCCGGACTGCCCCACGGCTGGCCCCTCAGCAGGACCTCGTGCCACCATGTCCCCTGCCCCGCGCACGTTGTGCCCTTGCCTTCGCCAGCCGCCCCGGCTGGTGTCTTCCGCCCCCAGAACTGGTCATTTTCCCAAGGGGCCTGGGCTCCCTCCGGCAGAGAACAAATCTGGGCCTGGCCTTGGGCACAGCCTTCGGGTGCTCCCAGCTGCCCTGTGGCCAGAGCCAGAAGTCCGTGTGAGGACCTCTGTTCGCCCCCACCGAGGCCTCCGCCGGCGCGTGCCCGGCTGCCCGGCTGCCCTGCCTGCTCAGCCCCCTCTGCTCCCTGGGCTGCCCACCCCACCTGCACCCCCATCCCTGGTGGCTCAGGCCCGGGGGACGATGGGGAGGCCCCAACCCCCGTGATGTCTAGACAAGCTTCATGCTTTAAGGGAGACTGTTTCCCATGGGGGTCCCATCCTGAGCAGGTCTCCCCACTTCTGGGGCCTGAGAGGCCCCGCCCGGAGCAGGAGTCCCCAGCTGGGGCGCTCCCCTCGCCGGGGCCATCCGCGCCCCATCTCCTCCAGGCCCGGGGAACCAAGCAATAAATTACCCACTGGGGAGACACAGCTGGGAGGCCTGAGGCACTGTTGGGCTGGGGCCAGACGCCCCACGCAGCCCGGCTGCCCGCACCAGGCAGAACAGCGAGAGGAGACGCAGGCACGGGCAGGCCCGCGCGGGCCCGGGCCCCAGCTGCAGCCCGGCAGATGGGCCGGGGTAATTAGAGCCGGGGACAGCCGCGGCCATGGAGAACGCGCAGGTGGGAGCTGCAGGCGGCCTCTCCGGGCACCGCCACCCGGGACGGCTGGCACTGGCCCCGGGAGGGCAGCGCGGAGCTGGGCCCAGTGGGAAGCTGCAGGGCCCGGCCGGCGCTCCCCGGGCAGCCCCAGGCACCTCGCGTGGGGTGGGCCCAGCTGCAGGGCCCAGCTCCGGTGCAGCCCCGAGGCCGCGGGAGCTCACTCGGGAGACCCCACCGCACAGCCGCCCTGCCCCCAGGGTGGCCGCTGGCCTGTGTCCATCCGCTCGCTGACCCTGGGATGGGGAGAGCCGTGGCGGCGACATGGAGGCTGCGAGGCCGAGGCGGGAGGGCGGGACGTGGGCGCCGCTGCCATCGGTGCGGCATTCAGGGGCCACGGGAGAGCCGAGGAGCCCCAAGCCCAGCCCGCCGACTGCCCAGCCAGCCCTTCCAGACCCCCCAAACTTGAACTCGCGGCTCAGGCTCCCCCAACCGTGCCCAGGCTCCTGGCGGGCAGGGCTCGTCCCTTCCAGCGGCCGGCCCCAGCCCCAGCCCAGGGCGCTGACCGCTGCTGGGCTGCGTCCAGGGAGGCCAGTGGGGAGGAGGAAGCCGGCGAGGGCGGTGGGCACAGAGGACGGGCAGGCGCTGCCGCTCAGCCTGAGGGCAGGAGCCGGCCTCACAGACCCAGCGCCCCGTCCAAGCTGGAGGCGGCCCAAGGTCCCCCCGCCCGACCCCTTCCTCCTTCCCCAGGCCCAAGGCCCGCCCCACACCGGGACCGGCCTCTCCGCCCAGGCGCCCGGCCAGACACACCCTGCCCGGCTGGGCCCTGCTCCCCGTGAGCCCTCCCGCAGGGCCAGGCTGGAGCGGTCCTGCGCGGCCGGGCGCGGGGAGGGCCCAGCGGGGAGGCGCCGAGCAGGCCCGTGAACAAAGACCAGGTGGGGCCATAAATCAGCCGCCGGGTCACGTTTCCCGCTCCGAAAGGTCCCTGTAAAACACGGGAGAAAATTGACCTGTCAGGGGGATAGATGGGCAGCGAGAGTGGCCGCCAGGGGCAGAGCCTGCCCCTCGGTGTCTGGAGCGCTGGGCACCCCCCACTGGGGCCGGGCGGCCAGAGCGGAGGCCGGCAGGGAGGGCCGGGTGCCTGCTGGCTGCCGGGGACCTGGGACCGCAGCGCCACCCCGCGCCTGATGGATGTCCGGCTGCATGACCCCGGCGGTCAGACGACGGAGGCCGGAGCTGTGGCCGCGGGCTGGGCCGTGTGCACGTCCCCCCGCCCTCCCCGCTCCTGGGGGCCGCCCCCTCGCGGCTGTGGGGACCGGCGGCCTTGCGCCTGGGCCTTGGCGCGGGCGGCTGGCCCTCAAGGACACGCTCCTCACCTTGAGCCCTGTGCGGGCGAGAGGCGGGCAGGGAGCAGCTGGCGCGGGAGGGCCGCTCGCAGGCCAGGCCTCGGGCCCCTCCCTGCTGCCCCAGGACCCGGCCGGCAGCTCTGCCCTCGGGGCGACGGGCACCTCGGGAGCGGGGGCTGGAGGCTGGCAGCCTCTCCCACAGCCCCGGCGCCGCCCTCTGGCCATGCTGCCCTCCATGCCCGCCCTGCAGAGCCCCCTGGCCTGAGGGCCACCCGCGGGGGCCAGACACCAAGCTGGAGGGGACGCCGAGCGCCAGGGAGGGGCCTGGTCCTGCAGCCCCGCGGGGAGACCCGGCAGAAGCGCACTTGGGGCCTGCTCGGGTCTGGGGCGCACTGCGGCTGACCACCTGCTCGAGGAAGGACCACAGGGCTGGGCGGGCAGCGCCCGTTGCCTCCTGGCGGCCCCTGCCCAGTGAGGCGACCTGGCCGCCCGGTCCCTGTGGGCCCCTGTGGTTCCCCCTTCGCACTGCCAGGGGTGGCCTGCACCCCTCTCCCCCTGCCCGGCTGTCCGCCACACTGGCAGCCCCCTGGCCGGGCACCAGACGCCCTGTCTGACCTTCCACGTGCCAGCCCTCCTCCTTTCCTCGCCCCTGAGAGCCGGGCTGCGCGCTGGGGGCTGAGGCTGAGGAAACAGGCCACAGCCCGGCCCTGGCAGGCCCCTTCCGCCGCGGGCAGAGGTGAGGGCCTGGGCCACCTGCGTCTCCCAGTGGCCAGCGGCGGCTCAGCTGGAAGAGCCCCCTCCCGCCCCCCGCAAAGCGCTGCAGGGAAAGCAGACGTCGGCTCCACAGCGGCACGCGGGTCTCTGAAATACGCCTTTATTTTCTAACCGACCGGACTAAGGGCAAACTCCCCGGCCAGTGAGGTTGGGGACAGGCCGGCCCTGGGGACAGAGCAGCGGGCCCCCAGGGCTTAAAGATTCAGGGGCAGGCACAGGGGAATTGGGGGCGGCCCCAGGGCCAGGGGCTCACGCTCGGGACGGCTCCTGTTCAGCCACATTGGGGAGCCCGGGTTCCCCATCCTCATTCTCTCGGGGCTGAACAGCTGGAGACCCCCTCCCGAGTTCATGGCAGGGTCCCCCACGGGCCCACACCTGGCCTGAGCTTCCCCGGCGGACCCAGATGGGCCCCTCTTCCCAAACACACCTCTCTCCCGCAAAATAATTTAATGCGACTTAATGGCTTGAAGTTGATGTAAAAATTACAGGCGTGTGGGGGCGGGGCGGGGTGGGGGCGAGTAAGAAATCCTTTTGAAAATATAATTGAGT
Source organism: Scalopus aquaticus (assembly GCA_004024925.1). Taxonomy (NCBI): domain Eukaryota; kingdom Metazoa; phylum Chordata; class Mammalia; order Eulipotyphla; family Talpidae; genus Scalopus; species Scalopus aquaticus. The sequence continues at coordinate 15,611 of PVIJ01019742.1, read as the reverse complement.
TAATGGAGCCGTAACTGTGTCTCATTTTGGGGGTAATTGGCCTGCTTTTTGTCACTCTGTCCATTTACATAGTCCTGTTTTCTTTTCGCTATTGATTTTTTCTTTATAAAGTGGGCCACTTTACTGCAATTTTTAAAGCCCCAGTGATGAATAAAAACCTCATCTCCCCACTCATTAAGAATAGGAATTAGCGGGCTCAGGGCCCCACCGGTCAATTTGCGTAACAATCCTGGCTGTGGGGCTGGCTGGGGGGCTGCCTGCTAATGGTGAGGGGCGCGAGAAGGGGTCGGAGCTGAGCGTGGCCCTGAAGTTCTCAACGAGCACCCCAACAGGCTGAGCCTCCCGGCCTCTCCCCGTTCCCCTCCCTTCCACACCTGCCTCCTAGAGGCCCCACCCCTGCCTCTGAGTGCAGACAAGGTCACCTTTCCTTTAGAAAGCACCAGCAAACTGAACCCCAGGGGTGCAGTGGGCAGGACCCAGAGTCCCTGGCGCCCAACTAGAGGCCAGTCTGGTCTGGGGCTTCGCTGCTCATGTGCTCGCTCTGCTGAGTCCCATTGTCTCCCCTGGCATCGGTGCCATTGGGGCCTCACCCCCTTTCCCTTTTTCCTTAGTGTGTAGTACTCCCTGTCTAGTCTACACCATGTGTTTGCGGCCAGCGCCAGGTCTGGCTTGAGGGGCCGGGGGTCTTCCCAGGATGTGGGCTGTGTGCTGCTGATCTGTGATGGCGCTCAGCGTCCAGACCTCTGCCCGGCGCCCGCTGCCAGGAGTCAGGCTGCTGCCCGATTCTCAGCCTGACAAACACCACTGCTAAGGCCACCTGGACCCCTGCCCTGCGGCCTCGCGCGGGTGTCTGGGAGATGAACCCCTGGCACAGGTGCTGCCAGAGAGCGGCACGCGCCTCTCAGACTCTGACTGCCACGTTGCCCAAGAAACGTGCCGCCCCGCCCCGGCCAGCGCGGCCAGCGCCCTCGGCCGAGCGGCAGGACCCATCGTTTGGCCTCTGTCCTCTGTGACAAGCAGTGTCCTGTCGGGGTTTTATTTTTATCAGATTCACTAAGACACAACTTACCCTCCGCGGGCGCCGCTTAGACGCGTGTGGGAGCCCCCACCCGGAGCAGGCCGCTCGCCCGCCGGCCTCCCCCAGCCGCGCTCCCTTCCTGCAGCCCACGAGTGTCGCCTTTCTAGAACCTCGTGGAAACGGAGCCGAGGGTGCTGGCGGTCCGAGGCCTGGAGACTGCCGGCGAGCCGCGCGGAAGGCGGCCGTCCTCCTGCCCGCACCCCGGCGCCCCCCACGGCGGCACCCTGAGGGGCCGGGCGCCCCGCTGACATGGCGGCCCCACCCACCTCCCCAGCTCCAGCGGTGCCTTTCGCATCGGTCAGTGACCAAGTTTCAAGCCACCTGTGTAGTAAAGTTCTCTTTTTGTGGTTTTTGGGTTTCGTCACAGTCCCCTCCTCTGCCCCAATCCTGAGGACTTCGACCCCAGAAATCGACCCCGCAGGCTGAGTCCCACTTACTGTTAAAGGGTTTGAAAGGCCACGCCCCGACTCAGAACCCCGAGCCCACCCCCTGCTCCTCTCCACTGGCCTGCCTGGCTTGCTGGAAAGGGGCACAGAGCCCCCCGCCCACCGGGCCCGGAGCCCCCCCCAACAACTTCCCGGCGTTGGTCTCCAGCCCTGGGGGTGCTGTGACGGCACCCGAGGCGGCCCCAAAGCGGGTGTCAGGCCCGGAGCCAGGCGGCCGCGGGGAGGCAGGAAGGGCAGCGGTGCCAGCGCACTGCTGCGGGCTTCCTCCTCGGCCCCACCGCACCCCGCACCCCACCCGCCTGGGGACGCGCGCGTGGGGGTCGGAGCCCCACAGCCGAGCAGCCCAGGGGGTGCAGGTGGGCAGAGGGTGCCCAGAGGCGTCTCCGGAACAACCTCAGGGCGGGACGGGCCTGCGAGGGCGATGCGGACTGCGCGTGCGGGTGAGCGCGGGGCCCAGCAGCCGACACCTCCTGGCCGTGGGTAGGCGGCCTGGTGCTCTCTCTCTTTTTTTTAAGATTTATTTATTTATGCACACAAGCTGCGGTGCAGGGCAGAGGTGCAGGGGTGAGAGGACTCCCCAGAGACAGAGTGGGGAGCAGAACAGGCGGATCCACTGAAGTCCACTGCTGAGGGGGCAGCGGGAGACAGGAGGGTCTGCCGCGCCCTGTGGTCAGCTCCTGGCCGGGATGGACTCGGGCCACAGAGGCTGCCGACAGCTCCACAGTGCTGAGACTGAGCCCTGCGCCCCGGGGAGACCCGTAGACGCCTGTCTCTTGAGGGGCCTCCCCTCGGTGACCCCAGGCCCTGCCCCCACTCCTGCCACATCCCCACCCCTGGTGCCGGGGCGAGCGCTCCCCTTGAGATTCCCAGGCGGGCGCTCCCCTAAGGGCTTTGGGCGTGCCTGCTCGTCCTCCCTGTAAGCTCCCCCGACCAGCGCTGTTATCAGCTGTTTGCAGGTGAGGAAACTGAGGCACAGAGGTTGAGTAGGACACACAGTGCCCAGGAGGGAGGGCACCGGTGCTCAGGGCGGCCGGGCACACACTGTGGGTGGGCCTCTTCCCCCACCCCCGGCCCAGGCGGGCTTCCCGGCTTCGCACCCCAGACCTGCATGCCCTCAAGCACCAGCGCACCGCTGCCCCCTCCCGGGCTGTCCCTGCCGCGCCCCTTCTCCCCACCCTGCAGGGGAGGGGTCACCTCTGGGCGCGACCCCGAAATCCCAGGAAACCCAGCACAGAAAGGGAAGCCGAGGCTGCAAGACAGGGCCTGGGCGGGCACCTGGACCTCGTGGCCCCTGAAGTGGCCAAACCCTGTCCCTTCTGGGGTGCCCAGGACCCTGGCCCCTGAGAGGAACAGGCCCGCTCTGATTGGCCAGCAGGGAGCACGGCCCGCCCCCGGCTCTGTGATTGACAGCGACCAGGAGCGGCTGCACCGCCCGCGGAGCGCGCGCCGGCCCCCCGCGGCCCAGCCAGCTGCGCCTGGGCAGCGGCCCCCGGGGGCTGCGGGGCCCACGAGGCGGCCGCTGTGGCCCGCTGGGCATTGCCCGGTCACCGTGAAGGGGGTGGGGTGGCCAAGGGTGGGGGCCTCCAGCCCCGCAGGCCGGCATCGCTCTGTCCTAAGCCCAGGGCTGAGGGACCGGTCCCAGGGTGCGGGCAGCGCGCTGGGCCTTCTGGCGTCCTTGTCCCCGCCAGGGAGGGCCTGGCCGGGCGCGGCGTGCCCTGTGACGACCGCGCGGCGCCCCCACCCCAGCCGTGCTGGCCTTGGCCCCTCTGGCTGAGCTGGCCCAGGCGGGAAGTGGCCAGCTCGGGTGCCGCTGACCAGGCCAGGACCCGTCTGGTCTGGCTCCAGCACTGTGGGCCTGACGGGCTGGCCCGGCCACCCCACTCCCTCTCACCACCCTGGAGGCCGCGGCTGAGGGCCTGGGCCCGGGCCTCAGATCCAGCTTGGAAGGGTCCAGCCTGGCCAGTGGGGTGGTGGGCGGGGCCTGCCGCTTCCGCCGCGCTCCTGGAGTGGGGATGGCTTCCCGGAGGAGGCTCGAGGAGCCCTGGGGACAGGCGCCTCCTGGGCACTACCCGCCCCTCGCCCGCTGGGCACGGGCCCGCAAACTCACCGCCAGTCACCGCTGCTGTCCCTCCACGCACCGGAGCAGGCTGGGGCCCCAGGACGGAGGCCGGAGGGGCCGGCGGAGCTGGCTCTCCACCCCTCACCCCAGGCTCTGGGAGGGCCCCAGGGGCACCCCCATCCCTGGAGAAGGGGCCTGGTGGTGGGGTCTGAGCCCCGGGCGCCCCAGCCCCCGGCACTCCCGGGGGTGTCCGAGGGGTCGCCCCCACCTGCAGTCAGACCACCCGGGGTCACTGCCTGAGCCCCTCTCCCGAAGCGTGTGGACTGGGGGCACTGTCAGCGGGGTGCTTCCCAGACTCCTCCTGGGGCCAGGACAGGGGGTGCTGAGCGGTGTTTGGGGGGGCATAGGGCAGTCCCCCGGCAGCCCACTCCAGGCCCGGCCATCCTCCCACCTGCCGGGGGGGCCTCCCCGCAGCTGTTTTCAGGAACAGCTGGAGGTCAGCGGGTGGGCGGGGGGTGGGGGGGGACATGAGCCCGGAGGCCCCGCCCCCGGCCTGGGGGGCCGGCCAGCCCGCTCGGGAGCCGCAGAGGGCGTGCAGAGGGCAGCGGCCGCCAACAATGTGGTTTCAATCTAATTGTCCCAAAATATTGTTACAGCACGAACCACGTGCCATCCACTCACCTGCAACTAATCAGCGGCAGAGCTACCGAATAAATCGGTTCCACACCCGCGGCCGGGCGGCCAGCACAGGCCTGGCGCCTGGGCCAAGGCCAGCACCGCCAGGGCGCTTCCTGCCGGGGCCAGAGCCCAGGACGCTGGGGGCGCCCAGGCCGGGAGCCCCCGCCACCCTCTCCACCCGCGCCCTGGGACTGGGCCTGGGGCTCATGTGGCTGCCCGGCACAGGGCACAGCTGCCCCACGAGCACCGGGCCTTTTGGCGCCGTGACCGAGGGACGCCCCGATGCCCACACAGCTAAGCATGGCCCCCGCCTAGCCCAAGAAGACCCTGAGGCCACAGGAGACGCCTCCCACCCCGCCTCTTCCTGCGGTCCCCCACCGCGCCTTCCCTGCTGCAAGCCACCGGGACAGGCAGGAGAGGCTGCGCGCCCAGAGTGCCCGCCCGCCGCAGCGGGGTCCCGGAGGAGGGCGCTTCGGAGGCTGCAGGGCGCCACGGCCCCTCAGAAGGGGCTCGGCAAGCGTGCGGGTGTGCCCAGCCGTCCCCAGCCCGCCGGGCCGCCCCCCGGGGCCCCACCCCAGCTCCCGCCTCCTGCTCCACGCGGGTGCCCGGGCCCTGCGGCGGCCTCCCGGCCACCCGGCTCAGCCTCCAACGCCGAGCGGGCGCCAGCAGCGTCCAGGGGCGGCCTGCAGGCCCGGGCACCTGAGGGCCACTCCTGCTCCGGGCCGGGCCCGCGCCGCCAGCTGACCCGGGGCTCACCGCCGGCCGCAGGCGGGTCCACACGCGCGGACGGTTCTTCCTCGAACGGTCTCACTGGACCGGTGGCCCGAGAGGTGGTGGGGGGCACAAGAGAGAGGCGCAGAGCCCCCCGAACCAGCAGCAGAGGGATGAAGGGCTTTCCCGAGAAGCGGAGCCCACCGGGCGGGGCAGCCTTCGGGGCTGGGTCTCACGGGAGGGTCCCGCGGGCGGCACCCCCCCGGGGCGGCTTTCCTCTCCAGCCCGGGTGAGACAAGCTCCACGTCGCCCCTGGCCGCCGTCAGAGCAGCCCCGGCGGAGGCCACGCAGCCGTCCAGCCCCTGGGGGGCGTGTGGCCCGGAGCACTCTGCCCCCATTAGGCAATCCTGCCCCTGCCCGGCCTGGCACCTCTTGTCCACTTTCTGTCCTGGCGTTTCGCAAGCACCCTGGCGCCCTCGGCCTCTCGGGGCACGGCCTGGAGCTGGCGGCCAGGGCACCCTTCCCAGTCCAGAGCCTGCGCAGCTGCCTGTCCACTCCCGCCTGCAGGGGCTGCGGCTGTGACCGGCGGATGGGGCCCCGGCCGGCTCCCGCTGTCCGCGCTGCTGGGGGTCAGCGCTCCGTCTCCGCCAGGCCTCTCAGGCCAGGGGGAGTCTGCGCTGCCCCTCGTCCCCACGCTGAGCCTGCCCCTGCCCTCCGCCCGGGCCCAGGCTGCCTCACCAGCCTGCCGTCTCCAGGGCCGATGGCACTTTGTCCAAGGCGGGGGTGGGGTGGGCAGCGCTGGCCGGAGCGGCGCTCAGCGGGAAGGAGCGGCCAGTGGGCAGGTGGGGGGCAGGGCGGCCTCCGGAGGACCAGGGGCGGCTTTGGGGGGCTCTGTGTGCACCACGCAGTCCCTCCAGTAGGGGGCGACCTCTGCACTGCTCCAGAGGGCTGAGGACTCTTTGGGGGTCCAGGGGGAGGCCGCTGCCGGAGGGGCGGCTAGGGGCAAGGAGTGCTGTCCCCCCAGCCAGGCTGGGTGCCCCCAGCTGTGTGGTTTTGCTCCGGGACTCTCACCCTGCACCCAAGAGGAGGGCCCCGGGATGAGGCAGCCGCAGGATGGGGGCCCCGGGGCCCGTGCTGGCCGTGCCCGCTGTCCCCAGGCTGCAGGGGCCAGGCGCCCGGGAGGGCTCCTCTGGGCCCAGGCCAGTCGAAGTTGGGCCAGGGGCTCCGGACGCAGCTCGGCCTCTGCCCGGCCCGCCCGGCGCCAGCAGCCCCTCCTGGTCCGCAGAAGCCCCCAGACTCTCGCGCTCCTCCTTCGGCTGTCACAGAGCAAGCCCCGGGCCGGCCGGGCGCGGGCGAGCAGGCGGGAGCGGGCTGCCCTGCGTGAGACGCGGTGGGCAGTGGCGGCCCCGGGAGGGCAGCCCGCCCCACCCCTGCACCCCGAGGGAGGGGGCAGTCATCCCCGGGGCAGAGCAGCCCGGGCCCGGGGAGGGAGGCTGCTCCGGGCCGTCTTCCCGCCACGTTCCTGCCGGAAGCTGGCGGGCAGCCGGCAGCCTGGGCGGTGACTCACGCTGGCCGGGGCCCATATGCCTTGCACCCCTGCCCCGGGCGAAGTGAGAAACCTGACCGGACTCCAGCGCAGCCGGGAAACCCCACCCCGGGGCCGCACGGGACAGGTGCGGCCGGCCCGGACTCCCTCCCACACCCACATGGGCCCCGGGCCAGGCGGCTGGGCCAGCTTGGCCCTGGCCCCACGCAGCAGCTGCCTGTCCGGCCGGGTACCCGGGCGTCCAGTGCCTCCCGCTCATCTCAGGCCCCGCCCGGCAGGGAGCACCTGCTTGGAGGGTCCAGCCCCACCCTGTCTGCTGCTGGGTCCCGGGCCTCAGGCTCTGGGCCTCAGTGTCCACCCTGCTGGAGTCACCTGCTCTGTAAGCATCAAGGAGTGACTTTGGGGGTACCCTCAATGTGGCGGCTGCCCCCCACCCACCTGTCTCACCTGGAGCACAGGGTGGTCCCGGGCCCCAGAGGGGACGGGTCAGCCCCTCTCGTCTCCCCCGACCGGGCGGCCTCCCTCCCAGGGCCTGGGGATGGCCACAGTCATTCCCTATGTTACTCTGCTCCTTCCATCCCCTCAGGCCCTGGGGATGCCCAGAGAGGGCAGCCAGGGCCCCACCGGCCACCCGGAGGCCCTGGAGTCTCACTGGTGCCCGTCGGAGGCGGAGGGAACTCTGGCAGGGCAAAGGGCACAGGCCCCGCAGGAGCCATGGGCAGTGGGCAGCAGGCAGGCGCGTGCGAAGAAACAGGACTCGTGAGGCCTCTGGAGACACGGGCTGGGGCGGGGCCCGCCGGTGGGTGCTGGGGCTCGGGGGGCTGAGCCCGCGCCGCCCGCCATGGAGGGCCCGCTCCAGAGCCTCAGGACCTGGACAGTCCCGGTCAGGGAGCCTCCAGGGGCTGACCCTGGCTCAGGCCCACTGGCCAGAGAAAGGTGAAACTGCTGACCGCTGCCGGGGACACCTGGGCGGGGCGCTGGGGCCAGGGGGCCGAGTGGGGCCGCACTGTGGGTGCCGCCTGCCGTGGGGGACCGGGCGGACAGCTGAGGAGTGGCAGCCGCGGCAGGTCCGGGGCTCCGGGGAGCTGAGCCCGGCGGCGCCCAGGGACAGTCCAGGCGGACGGACGAGACCTGCGGCCCGGAGGGGGAGCCGGGGCCCGGGCTGCGTCTGTCCCAAGGAGGACCCGCTTTGCTCAGAGGGAAGGAGGATTCGGGGGTCCCAGGCCATCCCCTCGCCGCTGGGTTCACTGGGCGCCAGACGTGCTTCCACCTGCTCCCCTCAGGGAAATGGGGCCTCCTAGCCCGGTGAACTCGGGAGGCTGCGAGGGGAGCCCGCCCAGCCCGCCCAGCCCGCCTTCCCGCCGCCCTCTTTCTCAGCCTCAGTGCGGGGTGCGGGGCTGAGTTAGCCCTTGCGGCTCCTCTCCAGCGCCTCCCAGGGAGCCGTCCCCTCGGGGTCAGCCGGGCCGCAGGGGGTGCGCCCAGCGGGACACCCCACGGGCCTCCCTGCCCACGAGGGCAGCAGACAGCACAGGGGCAGGAGAGGCGCCTGGACCCTCTGGTCGAGAGCAAGGGGCGACGGGCCGGGGCCGGGGGCGGGGCCTGCGGGAACACCCTTCCCCCAGCGGCGCTCGCCCGGACCCCTACACGCGGCTGCCGGCATGTGGGGGCGCTGCGGGGTCCCTGACTCTTCACCCCGAAACGCTCTGGCATCGAGGCCGAGGCCAGAGGCTTCCGTGCGCCGCGTGCCTTGGGGACAGCTGCCGCCAGCCGCCAGCCCGCACACCCCTCCGCGCCCAGGGGGTCCTCAGGACAGGGCCGCGTGGGCAGACGCCAGCCGGGCCACCGCACAGCTCCCAGGCGGGCCAGCCCAGGGCCGAGGGGGCGGGAGGGGATGGGTCGGAGCCCTGGACACCTAGGGTGGGAGACTCCGTCCAGAGGTCGGCATGGGCAGCGCGAGAGCCTTGCCTCAGGAGCCGCCCGCGCCCACTAGCCGGGCAGCCGTCTGCACGGGGCGTCGGGCGCCTGGGGGGCGCTGGGTGACCACTGTGCCAACCGCGCCCCGTCCCGTCGGGCAGAGGCGGCCTCCGGGCAGAGGTGACCTCTGGGCGGCAGCCGGTTCAGCTCCCCTCCCCTCCCTGCCGGTCTGGTCTCTGACATACCCCCGCCGGCCCCTGGGGGTGCAGCCAGCCCCGCCCCGCGCCCCCTCCAGCCACGCCCCTCCCCAGACGCAGCATTAAGGCCCAGGGGGCGGGGCGGGGCGGCCAGTCCGGGCCAGCAGGAGGCACCAGGCCCAGAGGGTCAGCGCTGCCCAAGCGACAGGGGACGGGCCAGGGCGGGCCTGACCACCCCCTTGGCCCTCCCAGCGCCAGGCCTGGGCCCTCCCCGGCCCCCCGCTTCATCGCAGACCCGGATGTCCGGCAGCAGGTGCCGGGGCAGGCGGGCGCGGCCGGGGCCGGGCTTGTGGCGAGGGGGTCTCAGAGCCCCTGCGAGGCCCCTCTGCTCCCATCAAGGCTCCCCCAGCCCCCCCATTCTGCAGGGGCAGCGCCCTGGGACCCCCAGGCCCTCTGCACTGCTGCGCTGGGACCCCAGGCAGGGCCGGGGTGGGGGGGGGCTCACCCCACAGTCCGGTGCTGCAGCCCTCCAGCGCTGGCCCCGCAGCCCACCCCTGGTCAGCCCATCTGGGGTGCAGCGGCCACACCCACGCCTCCCGTGGGCCCTCGGGGCGTCTGGTTTCCATCAGACCCGAGAACCCCACCCTTCTCACGGTGCTGAGGGCTGCGGAGCAGCTGCGGGGCTGCTGCGGTTGAGGGGACCCAGACGTGGGGGGAGACTGAGCCCCCATGCTCCCCCAGCCCCAAGGTGGGGACCGGGGTCCCTGGGCTGGGGACAGGCAGCCCGACCCCCAGGATGGCCCTCCTGCCTCTTCCTAGGGGCTGCTCTGTGCCACCCTCTGCCGGGGGCGGGGCAGCTGATCCCCTCGGCCCAGAAGGCTGTGGGCGTGCAGGGCTCGCCCCTCCCGTAGCCTCTTGTGGGGGGCCCCCCGGCCCTGCTCACACAGCTCAGGCCGGTGGGCTCGGGGGTGCCTGGGTCCTCCCCAGCACCCTCACCCACAGCCACTGGCCTAGCACTGGGGCTGCGGCTCCTCAGTTGCGTGAGGGCCCCCGGCCCCCCGAAGGTCTTGCTCATGCTAATGGGTTTTCGGGGGCCTCCGCACCCCCGCTCCTCCCAGCTGGCTCCATCAGCAGCGAGGGCCACGCTGCGAAGATTATTAATTTCCATCCGTCAAGTTTACTTCTGGGAAAGTTTGCCAATTAATTCAGCGAGCCCAGAATGGGGGGCTGGGGCCCTGGGGGAGGGGTAGGCAGGAGAGGGCGCCCCACAGAGGGACCAGCCCCGCCCCCGCGGCGACCAGAGGGCAGGGCACTGCAGCCTCTGGGCCCAAGCAGGTGCTGGGGGCGGGAGCCCAGGTGGGGGCCTGCCCCGGGGTGTCCACGTGCAACCAGAGCACAGCAAGGCTGGCCGCGGGGGTGGGGCCAAGGAGCCTGGGTGTCCTAGGGGCTTCTAGGGGCCACGCCGCAGCCCCACACGCGGGGTACACCTGTGCAAGGCAGCCCCTGCTGACCGGCTGGAAGGCTGCCTCCAGGTGCGCCCCACTGCACCCCAAGACGGGTTGGGGAGGGCCCAGGGTAGCAGAGGAAACCAAGGAGACGAGCCTGCTGGGGTTCAGCTCTGTGCAGGGCGCCCCGGGGAAATGGATGGTGGGGGGCAGCATGGCCCAGCGGGCTCCTCGGTGCCCCTAGGCCCACTCCCGCCAGGGCCGGCCCCGCCCCACTCACCTGGGCAGCTCCCTGTGCCCCCAGAGGCCCAGCCCCAGCCTGGCAGAGCCCGAGCTGCCCTCCCAGCAGCCCCAGAAGCACTTGGAAAGGTAAATTTAAGTAAATTGCATTTTTAAATCTCAAATAGGGGCCATCTGATGGTTTTCACTGCGCTGCAACCAGTAAGGAGAGTCCCGCCTGCGCAGACCGGCTGTCCCGTGGTGGGCGCCCACAGCCGCGAACCCCGCAGGAAGGGCCTGGGGCAAGGACGCAGCTGCCGGGCGGGCCTCCCCTCCCCCACCTGGCCAAGGAGGTGAAGGGGGCAGCCCCAGCCTCCCCTCCTCCCACGGGGACGGAGAAGTGGGGCACCGGCCCCCACGGGCCCAGCAGTTTCCTGGGCTTCTCCCGGCCCTGGGGGAGGGGCGGGAGGGTCTGGCGCGGGGCCTCCGCTGGCCCAATGAGGCCCAACTGCTGCTCTGTGCCACCCTCTGCCGGGGGCGGGGCAGCTGACCCCCGCCCTGCTCCCGCCCGCCCGCAGCGGGCTCCCAGGGAGAGACCCTAAGCCTGCCCTGCGCCAGGAGGGCCACGCGCCTCTGCCCGCACTCCCTCGCGGCCCCCAAGCCCAGGCCCATTAATTTTGAACTGATCCCAAAAGCAAACAGGGGTGGGGGTGGTGGTCCTGGGGTCCAGGCCACGTCCCCCCGGTGCTCCCCAGTGCAGAGGGCAGAGACGCCCCAGACCTGGGCACAGGTAGCTCGGAGGTCGAGGCAAAGCAGAGGGGCCCAGGGGGCCGGGCTGCGCAGTGAGGGGAGGGGGCTCTTCCTCCAGACTCGCCCGGCCATTGTTACACTTTCCGAGGCCAGGGAAATTTTCCAGGAGGTTATGGCAACCAAAAAATAATAATAATAGCGCCCCTCCCCCAGCAGCAGGAATTCTGGAACAAACAGCTGCTGCCGCTACCGGGCCTCGAAAAAAACAAGGTCAGACGCGCGAAGACTGAACTCGAGGCGCGCCCGCGGCCCCGCACCCACCCGCGCGCGGCTCCCGGGCGCCGCCGGGTCGAGGCCCGCCGGAGGTCGCGGCCCGGAGCCCACGTCGCGGCCAAGGCCGAGACCCAGCCTGGAAGGGCCGAGCGCTCGCGGCGGCCTCCGCCCCTCCCCGGGGCCCGGGCCGGGCTGTTTCCCGCCCTCGACGCGTCCCCAACAACCGGCCCAGCGGGGGAGGGGAGCGGAGCGGCGGGAGGCGGCCGCGAGGCCGGCCAGACCCCAAGCCCTCAGGAGGGCCGGGAAGGGGCCGCCCCGCCGCCGCAGAGGGCGGGCTCCGGGCCGGGGCGCGCGGGGCCTGGGAGCGGCGCCGCCGTCGCGTGGCCGGGCCTCGGTCGCCGCGGCCCCGAGCGCGTGGGGCACAAAGCGGCGCCTTACGAGAGGGCCGCGCCTCACCCCAGGCGGCGCGGGGCACGACCCGACAGCCCGGGCCGCTGGGGGTCCGCAGGCGCGGGCGCCGCGCGGGGCATTTCGGTGTTTCGAGGGCGGCCCTGCGGTTCGAGCTTCGCGGGGTGGCGCCGCGTGCGCGCCGTCTGAGAGGCCTGAGCAGGTGGGGAGCGCGGCGGGTGTGGGCGAGGCGGGGCGCCCCTCCCTCCCCCGCCCCCCCAATTCCGGCCTCGCCGCAGAAATCAACAAACAAACAATTCCTGGTATTTCCCAAACCGGGGAACAGGGCCCTGGAGTTAGGATGGAGGGAGGGGGGACAGGGTCGAACCCGCCGGTTTTTTACTTTAAAAATTATGTATTTTATGTCACAATCGCTTTTCGTTAAGACCACAAACATCCAATTTGGCTCGGCGTAATAAAATCAGCCGGAGCTCCCTTAAACGGAGCCATTCCGGTGAATTAAGTTGTGAAATCTAATCTATTATATCCATAAAGGAGAACGCGCTCATTGTAAATTCAGGTTATAAAGAAACGACACCTGGGCTGCCGGCCTCCCTTTCGGGCCGGCGACTCGACGGCTTATCGAGTTACCCCAAAATGGGGGCTGCGCCTCCGGCTCTCCCGCAACAGAAATGAACGGTGGCAACGCTCCTCTGACAGCAAGAAACGGTCACGGGGGCGTCATTTCCGAGAGCCCCCTTCGCAGAGTTGGGGAGCACGTTCCTCTTTCCCCAGTTAACTCGTGTGGAAAGGTCCGGGGCGGCCCCGCACGGCCTCTGCTCCCGCGGCGGGCGCAGCCCGGGTGGACCGCACGTGGCCTGGCCCCGGCCGTCGCACAGACCCGGCGCGCGCCCGGGCCCGAGTCTCGGCTTCCGGCGGCGGCATGTTGGCGCTGGGGCCGGGGCCAAGGGCCGAAGGCGCCGGCGCGTCGCAGTGGCCGGCCAGACAAAGGAGTTGGTTGCCACGAGGGGTGAATGCGCCATCACCCCCACCGTGCCCCCAGCACACCCTCCACCCAAGGCAGCTCGGGGCAGGGGAACAGCACCCTCATATCTACTGGTTCGCAAACGGCGTGGGGCTGTCCGCCGCCTTCCTTGGACGGGGGTCTTGGGCCCGGGTCGTCCGAGGGGCAGACCACCCCCTTCCCCGGCGACACCGTCATCTGCGAGATCGAACTAACTCCAGGCCGGGGCCGGGCGCCGGGCTCGCCGCCGGGGCGCCGGGGGCCCCTCGAGGCGGCCGTCGCTTAGTCCCGCAGCCCCCAGGTAAGCGGAGGGCGCGCTCTCGCCGGGCGCGGGGCTCACGAGGCCGGGCCGCGCGCACCGCCGGATCTTGGGTTCCAGCTAATTATTCTTCTCCTGCCATTTCCAACTCAGTGTCCGGGAGGCGAACAAAGGGAGGGTGGGGGATGGGGCCGCCAGGCCGCGGCGCGGGGTCGGCCAGGGTTGCCCCGGTGGCGGCAGGGCGGCCCCCACGACCCGGGCGACGGGTGCAGGTCGGCCAGCCTGGGGCTGTGGAGCCCTCGCCGCCCGGCGCAGCTCGTCTCGGCCGCCGGCCCGGAGCCATGACCCCCCAGTGGGCTTCAGCGCCCCCGAAGCCCGCACTACCCGCAGCAGGCGCAGCGCCGCAGGGCTCTCGGGCAGGGGTCCCTGGCACGCCCTTGGGTGGGGGGAGCAAAACCCCGAACCCCGAACTCCGAGCCGCCAGAGGGGCAGCAGGCTGCGCGCCCGGCTCGCCCGCAGAGGCGGGGCCGCGCCTTCCGCGGAGAAGGGTCTGCCCTGGGGGCGGCGAGGAGCGAGGCTTGTGTTTTTCACGTTAAAAAAAATCCAAAATGGAAAAATGACTTTCGTGGTCGTCACCATAAGTCAACTAAAAACAGGGGTGACGGGAGTGTGGGGAACTCGGGGCCCATAAATCTCGGCGCCTTTTCCTCAGGAACCGGGAGCGGCGCCGGCGCTTCACTGCAGAGGGGAGCCCCGGCTTTGGCGGACGCGGGTCGGCGCCCGCAGGCCGCAGGCGCGCGCTGCCCGGGAGGGCCGCTCCCGCGGGGCGCGAGCCGACGCGCGGGGGCTCCGGGGCTGGGTCCTCGCGACACAAGCCCACCCCGGGGGGCCGCGTCGCCTGCGCCCCCGCCCTCAGCGAGGTTGCCCGGAGTGCGCCGGACCGGGAGCGAGGGTCTTAAGCCGCACGCTCCACTCCCGCCCCCTCCCCATCCCGCCCCTTTGGCCCAGCCCTTTGTTCTCACTTGTGGGGGGTAACAGAAAATCACCCCCTCCCCTTAGTAATTTTCAGATCCCTGGGGGGAAAACGGCAAGGAAGACACTTCACCCCACAGGGGATCCACCCCACCTACCAGGAGAGGCTGAATTTCCAATTTCCCCACAACCAGGGCGCTTTCTGAAGCAACCCGCAAACAAAATCACCCAAATCACCCCAAATCCAAACATCAGGTAAAGCCCATTAATCGGGTGAGAAATGAGGGGTGAAAGAGGAGGTGCAGTCTCCAAGAGGCCCGGGTAGAAGCGCGCCCTTCCTCCAGCTCTCCCAGCCCCCCTTTGTTGTCAAGACCCAGTCCCAAGCGAAGAACGGGAAGGGGGGCCCTACAGGCTCTCGCGCGGAAAAACCCTCCCAAGTGCTTGCCCTTCTTTTGTCTGAGGTGGGCCTGGGAGAGGGGAAGGAGGCGCCCCAGGTTAGCTACTAAGCGTCCCATCAGATCCCCCCGCAACAAGCTAAAGGTCCCCCTGACCCCTCCCCAAAACCGAGTGTTCCGGCTGGAAGCAGCAGCCGGTTTCCGCGGCCGTGGGGTAGGAGCGCCCGCCAGAGACAAAGCCCAGCTCCCCGGCTCTGGCGCCGCGGCCGGCGCGCGGTCTCCCCGGCCAGGAACACTGGACGGAGAAAGGGCCCAACCTTTCCCAAGGGGCACTGTCCCCTAGCCCCAGTCCGGAGGGCCGGGCAGCGCTCCGGTCGAGGCCGCAGGCGCACCCCGGGCCGAGTGCGCCTCGCGTTTGCCCGCCCTCCCGAGCCCCGCAGGAAGACACGTTTGCAGCGAAAGGCTCTTACACACCAGCCGGGTTTTATTCGTTCTCTGCCCGGGAAAAACGCACGTACCTGGCGGCGCTCCGAGGGCGGCCTCGCGGGCCTCCCGCGGCCAAGGGCCGCCCCCGCACCCCCTTCTCGGACGGTCGCCCGCCCCCCCGCCCGGTGACGCACCCCGCCGAGCCAACTCTCCGGGGGCGCCGGGGGTTTCCAGGAAGAGTGCCGGGTCCACCTCTCAGGCCAGGCCCGCGCCTCCTTTCCGCGCTCCATCCGGGCAGGGGGTTCTGAAGCCGGGCAGCCGGGAGCGGCGCTCCGAGGCCCGCGGGCGGCGCGTCCCGACGCAGGGCGGCGGCCTCCGGCGGCGGGTGCGCGCCGGCGCGTCCTTCTCGGCCCGGGCCCCCTCGTCCCCACGTTCGGGCCGCGCCGCGGAGAAGACGCGCAACCCTCGGGGAAGAGGAGGAGGCGGTGGCCGCCGCGGTCCGGGCAGGAGCCCCGGGGCGGGAGGGGTGCTAGGAGGAGGGGGCGGGCGGAGGGGCGGGCGGGAGCCCCGCGCCCCGCGGCCACCGCCCTCCGGGGGTGCCCGGCCCCGCCCACGTGCAGGCGCCCGCCCGCCCCGCGCCCGAGCCCTCCCCCACTCCCCGGCACACCCCGCGCCCCGCTCTCCTTCCCACCCCCATGCCCCCAGGCTCTTCCCCGCCCCCAAACCGCGCTGCGCCCCCGCGCCGCCCCCCGCCCGGCTGCGCCCCGCCCCCTCGGCGCCCGCCCCCTCCACTCCCGCGCGGCTCCCCACCCCCGCCCGCCCCAATCAGCGC
>PVIJ01019741.1:0-22748 GCA_004024925.1 Scalopus aquaticus | reverse complement strand
GAGGAGGGAGGCGGAGGGAGGGAAGGAAAAGGGCACAAAATGGAATAGAAAAGAACACAAGGGACCATGGAGATGGATCACGGGTGAATTGGTGGTGGGCTACCCAAGGGGAATACAAAATGTAAAAGACATAAATAACAATAAAAATATATATTAAAAAAATAAATAAATTAAGAGGGATAGCCTCTGAATGACACAAGAGATTATGTGAAAACTCTTCTGAAAACCAATGTTCTGCAACAAAGAATTTTAGAGGAAGAGGCAAAATGTATCCTGTTAGCAACTTCCTTTATAAAGAAACTGAAGTCTAACATCACACAAGTCAGATCATTTATATTCTCATTACCACAAACGAGATGATCCAGCTAGTATTGAATGTCTGATCTCCCAAGAGGAGAGACAAAAAGGGAAAGTAAAGGAGAGCCATAAGATACTAACTAAATTATCCTCAGGCCACATGAATCCATTTTTGAAAACCGTAACTTTAGAATGGACCCCAGTGAAAATTTATCTTGAAAGAATACCAAGATCATTGAGGTAAAAAGACCTGCTGGAACTCTCCAAGGTACTGATTATCAGTGTAGCAAGTGAGAGGATCATAGGGCTGCGTTGATGAAGAAGCAAGGAGTTCCCTGCCTTCTAAAGTTCCATTGGTACAGGTTCTGAATGGACAGTAACCCATGGCTTCCCATTAGTGATGTGAAAGCAGAAACTGATGGCCCAGAAGGAAGACCAGTGAGGCCAGGCCATTATGAAATGCACCATTACCACTCCACGAACAAGACTTGCCCAAAGTTTAAGGTGAGCGTTGTTTAGCTCTCCTTACCCAATCACCACTAAGACCCATACAAAGAAAGAAGGGAGAGAGAAAGGGGAGAACGATGGAGTTAGGAGGCAAAGGAAGAGGGGGGGGGAGAAAGGAAGAGACAGGGAGAGGAAGTAAGAGAAGGAGAGAGGAAAGAGCTTGGATGGGAAGGAGGGAAACCATTAGGATGGGATAGGTGCCCAATAAAAGTCATCATTTCCTAATAGTCTGCTCTCGGCACCAGAGCGTTTTACAGAGGATGGTCTAGTGCTTTCCCTTTCAAATTATATATGCTACCCAAAGAGCTACACATTTTCTCATATTCTTATGAAAAATTCTAAATAATTAACAAACTCAATGAATACTCTGCTTCAGCGAACAACTGTGGAAAATGCTTACCATGTACTCTGACATTGAAATGGTCAGAATTGTGGATAGAGAGTCAGCTTAGAAAACATACTTCAAAGACCCAACTATGTTCAGGAGATAAGGACCAATATTCCTCTAAGTTCTGACTAATGTCACTAGCAGTTTGGCTACATGAGCAATAAACCAGGAAGACTTTGGATCCATCCATTATAACCAAACGCAATGTAGGCATAATTTCATCTCAAGTATTAAATACTACATTGATATTCTTAAGATCATAATATGTAAATGGCAACTGGGTGCCAGTCACAAAATTGTAGTAATGGTAGGAGGTTAGCAAACCACCTCCAATTACAATCCTTACAATTATAGTTATCAAAACTAAAATCAGTAATAGAAAAAGCCCGAAGTCACATCGCACCTACTCATAATTTTGCTTTTGAATACCCCAGTTTGATTTTCTTAAAATTCCCAAGGGGAACATCTTTAGTTCCTCTTGTCTGGTATCCAATTACTCCCTCTGACAACAGCATACATCTCTCTCTTATTGTGTAACTCCCAGAATTAACACACATTGATAATGTATGCTGAGTAGGAGAGAGAAAGAGCAAAATTCTCTTGGTAAAATATCACCTGAAAATATAAAACAAAAATGTCATTCCAGTTCAATATGAAATTGACCTTGTAAGGGTCAAATGGGTGTTAAAGGATTCTGGCACAAAAATCCTTAAATCAGATTTTCTCCAAATACATTAATCAGATTGCTTTGTTCACAGGAAGAACTAAAGAAATGAACATTTGCAGTTGGAGAGAAGAAGGTGCAGGACTTAGAACTATTTCTATAAAACCAACATGTACATCTAGTACTAGAATTTTCCTAGGACAACTAAAGCCACCGCCAGATGCTCAGTAGTGCTGTACTTATCATGAAGACCCCTTAATTCTCAGGGCTTGTCCACAATAATTTCAATGGGGGACATGTCACCTGAGTATGAACCTGGTAAAACAGGACCAGGGTCAAACATGTCCTCTAGAGGGGCATGCCTGGATAACTGGGTACTGCCGATGCATTCAGAATTCTTTTTTCCAGGCCTTCAAGACCCTTCCTTATCTTTGTAGTGCTCATCATCTAAACAAAGTGACCAGCAGCACTCTGAAGTGTAGACAATTTCCTTTATGATGTTATCGAAGGGAGCAACAGAAAGTCTACTCTCTCCCATGCTTCCTGAAAAATAAAAAAAAGCTACCACTCGGGATGGAGACTTTCCAAACAATTTGGTACCCATATGTGGAAACAGAACCGCGGGGTCACACGGACCTGTATTTGAAGAACTCAGAAGTGTCTCTAGTCTTGTCACCCACTCGTGTGAATGACAGAATCTCTTTTTGGCTTGAAGGAGATGTAGTGATGTGTAAAACTGCATGGCAAATGTCAGACCATAATGAGTTCTCAATAAATACTAGTTCTTCTCTATTGGAGTTTGACCTTCATTAATTTGGGCCTCCCTCCTCTCATAATTTTGGGCCTCCCTCTTCTCTGAGATCATACTCTATGATGAAGGCTTTCAGGGTCGGTAAATACTGATGGTTTCCTTCATATGAGATAAGCAAACCCATGGATTCTAGAATTCCCTAATTCTTTCTGCAACAGGGAAATATTAATGTATATCCCACGGGTCTCCATGCTGACAAAAGTATATGTGGGAAGATATCAGATTAAATTTAGAGGGATCAAGAAACATAACAAAATGGAAACATCTAGACTAAGAAACAACTTTCTCCATTTATGAAAGGTTTTTTAAAGTAATTAAAAAGAAATCTTTGTGTCTAATAAAATCAAATCTCATGCTGAATCAATGACAGACCTTTCAAACTGTAATCTAACAGAAAGTGGACAACACAGAAATTGTAAACTGGCAGATGAAAGTTATACGGAAAGGAATTTGTTATGAGTCACAGAGTTCTGCATGGGGAGGATTAACGAGAGCCCATCTGATTTATGGCACAGGGATGTTAAGGCGGAAGGTAGAAGCAATGCATACTAAATTATCACTAAGTGTTTTTGAAAGAAGACGGCATAGCAATAACTTTTTAATTCCTTTTTATTTAGCCAGGATATATTCATATAAAACTACTGAAACCTTCATTTATAGTCACACCAACCAATGTTGGTTGACAGGGAAAGCTACCATCTCACAAACAGTAAATCCGTGGCCCAATAGGCTTTAATGAAAAGACATTCATCATCCAGACACTAAATGAATTTGAAGGAAAGAGAAGACAAAAATATCACCTTTTAGATTGCTGACAATTCTGGAGGCTTGTTGGCTGGGAAAGCTGAACATTGCCCAAAGAGCACCAGATTTAAAAACAGCCCTCCAAGTGGTTTAATTGGTGGGCACATCAGGTCCTCAAAAATAATAAGAGTTGGCACATTTAAAGGTTGGCATGCAATGTTCCAGGGACCAAGTCATTGATGCAATAGTCTGCATAACACCCTCGCCGCATCTCTGCAGACATTTTAGTTTTGGAAAAGTAACCAAATCTGAAGACAACTTGGCAACCTTGTCTCTACCAGATCAAGGTTCCGCCAATGAGAAACATTCTCTACACTCCACTGCGTAGCGCGTGTAGCAGTGCTGCATATCGCTCAACGTGGACTGAAGCTGGACTCACTGTGTGGATCCGGAGCCCACCTCTGCCACTTCCTTTGCTTCCGTTAGCTGCTATTTCCTTGTCTATAAAACAAAGGCAATAACAGTATCTAACTCACAGGGTCAGTATTAGCATTTGTCTTTGTTTCCCTTTCCCTAGAAGCAGACCTCAAGACAAACAAATCTAGAGCAAGGATGGGGAAACTAGACTTTGAAGAAAAATCAGGCTGTCAAGGATGCATTGGCCAGTTACCATGGGCGGTGTGTGTGCTGCTTAATCCTGCCTGGAAACACGGGATGGGACAAAACGCACATCTCTGAAATAGTCCATCTGAAGAGTAAGGGGCCAGGGGTATTTATACAGCAACTCAGTCATTTTTAAAGTGCCCCAAGACAAAAGCACAGCAGCAACAACACGTCCCCAAAAGCCCCTCAGTCACAAAGATGCAGCTGCTGGAAGTGTCCCAGTGCATGGTGACAACGTGCCAAGGAAGGAGGGTGGGGCTGAATGAATCAATGTCCATAAAGTACATAGAGCAGTGTGTGGCACGGGGAAGTGTGGTAAATGTCACTGACTGTTACCAGCAGTATCACGACTGGTACTACGTGTGGTGGCCTCGGGCAAAGCCAGGCAATCATCTGTGCGCATTATCAGGACACTTCGTGATGCCCCAAATATAACGTGTGATGATCACGATGACAATTTGGACTTAACCAGAGAGGAATGGACGGAGCAACAGAGGATTATTTGACTCTGCGCACTACATGCCTATGAGATGAAGTGTAAGCCCTCCAAACCAAAGACATTCCTCTACCTGGAACCACCGAGTATTTACTGTCATAAAATCCACCCCCCCTCCCTCGCTTGCCATTACCAAGCATGACCCTGAGACTCTCACAACAGGCTGCCGCCAGTTTACCTAATCTGAATACGACACAAGTGCCTGACCTGGAAGCGATAATCTTAGGAAGCCAGTTAAGAAGTATCAGGCATTTCCCCTGCAATTGCCTCGATGCCAACCAGAGCATGGATTCAAAGTGTCCCCAAGGAGAAAAGCAAACTCTGAAATCTTCCCCTTTGGAAGCTGCTGCATTTATGGAATTCCTCCTGGACTCAAAGAGGGGAAACCTCAGGTATCAAATCAGCTGGAAGCAGCAATCACTTTCCAAGGCCACAAAGGCAAGACAACATCAGACCCTTGTGCGGAGCATTTACTGTGTGTAAACTAGTTCAGACAGTGGGCAATGGGGCATGTGGCAGAGGTGGGGGGGAATAACTGAGAAGACAGATCTGCTTCAAAGAACCTGCAGCCTCATTAGGGAGAAGGGGCTGCCACATTCAATAGTAATTATTACAGACTTGTGCTTCCTTTTGAATCACACGCAGCACTAAGAACACAATGTTAAGATTTGTCACACATTGAATTGTCATATGATGGAATTAGGAAAAAATAGACTGTTAATCAGTTGCAAAGAAATGGACCCTTTAAAAGGATGCGGTAAAAAGATCCTCAATTTATAACTCAACATCCATTCTCTCTTTCTCTAATATCAAAACCACGATGTGTTTCCAAGGGACAAACTTGCCCAGGTTAAGACTGTACTAACCAGCCAGTTTACCTCAAGTTAGGGGTGTCAAAAGAATTGTAGGTCCTTTCCGTCATGGCCTCTTTGACTTCCTCCCTCTGGCAATGGACAGAGTGTCTGGATCTTACTATAGAGCATCTTGGATAACTACAGTGTGCCTGATAATGGAATCCATGTATGAAGGATGCCATAAAAAAGAGAAGGGTCTCGGGACTCTGACGGACTATGGGGTCACCATATTGAATCTTGAGACTCTTCACTGGACTTGTCTTATACAAGATGTGCATCTTCCATAATTTAACATCTTTAAAGTTGGGATGAGTCTTACAGCTGATGATATTTTAAATCTCTCTCCACCAAGCAATAGTTTTTGCCCTGCCCATATGTGAACAATGTACTCATTGCTATTTCTATGCTCTCCACTTCATCTAAATTAGGTCTAGTGTTGATACCACACATGCTAAGCTTGAATCCCATTAAAAATGTCATCCAAAAGAATACATCAGGATTCAATATTGAAATAGAAAGTTACTGGTACATAGAAAGGCAAGGAAACAGAGCAGCAGGCCATGAATTTGATATTAGGAGAGCAAATATTCATTGCTGAAGAAGGGAACACATTTTCTAGCACACCAATGAATGCGTTCAGGACCTAAGGCAGGAAAGTACTCACACAAGCCCACGAAGGTGTGCTAGAGTGTGCCACTAAGGTACGTCTCAAAGGATTGCCTATCCCAGGCGAAGCGAGGAAAACCCAAACATCAAGATTTGTAGTGTGGGTGTCAGGCATGTGGAGAAAATCTCAGGAACGGTAGCGGGGGTTCCTCCAAAATGCCACATCACTGTTGATGGCAAAAAGGACGATGTTGTATGAACAAGCATGGACACTGCTTATTCTGAATCCAAAAGGTATTCAGAAGAAAGTTTTGGGAGTACCTTATCCAATTTATCTTGCTTCTATGTTCCTTGCAATGGTGTTCCAAGGTGATACACAATAAGAAAACTCTAAGTCTAAAAGAACTCTAGGTCTAAAAGACAAGAGGAGACAGAGGACAACTTAGAGACCACTTCTGGAAGTCAGTAATAAGATGAAAGGGCCAGGCTGTCAGCAACAAAAAGCAATTATTTAAACCTTTCTATTTAAGTTGTATTTGGTAGAGGTGACCGCTCTCTGAAATTTTAACACATTGTATGTGGGAAATGTATTTATACGTTTTACGTTGACTGGTAGTAGCAAACTACCCGCAAATGATGTGTCTTCACAAGAGTTGGGGTTAAGAAAAATGAGGATTTTTTTCCACTGTGTTAAAAGTGGCATTTTAGGGGATTGTGGGCAGAATCAATTTTAAATTGACATTTCAGCTGCTATTCACAGGTAGTAGTTTTACTTTCATTACACATTTCTGAGTCCATCATTAAAGGGGCAAAGGCAAACTGCACATTACTGCCATAAAGTGATTTTACCTCAAAAACCAAGCTTGCTATGCACCAAGGAATATTGTCTAGCAGTTAGAGAAGAACAAATTACAGGCACACACAGCAATCTGCATGGACCTTACAATCCCAGGGCTCAGGAAACACACACACAATGAACATTCAACTCAATAAAATTCATGCAAATCAATGAATATATATAAAACTCATTTGCAAGAGCAAATACATTCACACCAACCTCAGTAGAATAATTACCTGGACATGTAATGGGAGAGTCATAAGGAATAACAGGAAATGAATGAGTTATTCAGTCAGCTGCATGAAGAAGTATAATCACCAGTGTTAACAGTATGGCAGAAACTATTTAAGGAATAACTCAATCTGAAGCTTCATGAAAAGTTTCAGCTTCCACTGGAACCTCAAATTGGCACTGATATACCTTCAAAAAGATATTTAAAGCCCTATTTTTCTAAAATCCAGAGGAAATAAAAGGTTATTCCTATACTGTAGAACTATTATATAGTCAAGAAAAGGAGGACAAAACGTTTAGTGAACAACTATGAATTCAGTAAGCACCATTTAGAATTCCTATCATTTATACTACTCAGCCCCATTCCCTCCCCTATCCTCCACCAACAATAATTAAGGAAATAAACTGAGTAATTTCTGCTAAATATGGTTTACAGGTCACGAAATGATTCCTTTAGGAAAAGTGGAAAACCTAAAAAGGATTCATTTTCATTGAATGCATTTTAAAATCTTTTCTATTTGACCATTAAAATATTCTGCATTTCATTAACATGTGCTTACTCAAATTTCATTTGTTCTACTATTTGGTTTTCAACAAGGTACATTCTGGGGTTCCCTCTTGGGGCAGATTTCTGAAACATGCCCTTTGATTCCCATTTCCCTGCAGCAGTGCTCTGTTCTAATTTCAAATCAGAACCCCTCAAAGTTCTACTGTCTTTAACAAACGGACAGACTCAAATGACCCTTCTTTATATCAAACTCAATCTCTGAACTAGGGGGGTGGGGCACACAAAGAGAAATAGTTTAGCACTTGGAAAAAGTACAATGAAATTTGTTGAAAAAACAATGACATTTGTATCAATAGCAATCAACTGTGGAGCAGTTTCCTAATTTTGGTCCTGTTGCTAGTAGGGGCCAGATGAAACTTGGAGTGTGGGGAATGTCCTGTGCGTTGCAGGATGTTTAGCAGCATCCTAGGCCTCTACCCACTAAGCGCCAGTAGCAAACCATGCCCCATAAGGTCTCCAGGGGGGAAGGGAGACCAACAGGCTGAGAAGCCCTGCTACTGAAATGCATTGAAGAGCAAAGAATGTGGCTTCCTAATTTGCTAGTGTTCAATAAAGGCTCATGGATGATAAATAGCTTGAACATCCACTGGAGCCTTGTGCCATGGGGAACACTTTTTACCACACCTCATTACATATGTGCTTCATAAGAACAAGAACAACAACAGAAACAAAAACAGCCAAAGGTAGCTTATTGCACTGCCTCTGGTCCTTTCTTGCAGTAAGAGCCTCCCAACATTCTGCCTCGACATCAAGTTCTCCTACATCAGTCACAAGGAGGCAGCACTTGCCGGTCAAGTTGTCCCGCTCTTTTCTAGTCAATGCTGGATACTCTAATTTAGCAAAAGAAAGAAAAAAGACAGATTGTCCATCCTCCCGAAGAATCCAGAAGTCCTGCAAAATGCTGCTTCTCAGACCTTGTAAACAGCCCTTATTCTTGTCCTTTCTGACACCCGTGTACTTTGAATTCATGGAGTAGTACTTCCATGTCTTTCCAATAAATTCTTATTTTGGCTAAATTAGTCATAAGGAACCAGGCCTGCCAGCACCTTCACTTTATCCTAGTGAAATCTTCTTTGGACTCGTGACCTGTGGAACTGTAAGAAAATGCATTTGTTAAAGCGACTAAGTTTATGGTAATGTGTAATAGCAACTAGAGGAAACTCACAGGCAGGCCATATTTTACTCACGTGGCCCACTCCTCGGTATACACAAAATGGCTGCAACAAAGGGACTTACTCTACTTGAAGGTAATGAGTGAAGCTTTGTTGGACCTCATAATGCAGTTAAATGGAATTTGAGATGAGAAACCACCTCTGCGTTTAGTAACTATGAGAAAACTCAAGAGCAGGAATTTGATACTGATTGTCCAAATCAATTGCACTGGGGGCAGCATATCTTTCCTGAAGGCTCAGTTCGAGGCGGGGGGGGGGGGTGCTGGGGAGAGAGCTGCATTGCCAAAAGGCAAGAGAATGTCAAGAGGATTTTTAATAAAAATAAGAATAGCTTCTTCTTTAATCTGATTTTTCCCCTCTAGCATCCACATACTAATTTTTAGATTTCTAGATATGTTAATGCCATTGCCCTCATATTGTTCAAAGATGTCTTTAAGACTTCAGAGATTATTAAAAACTTGACCTATGGGGATGATTATATAAGTGCTCCTTGAAATACCAGACAGAAATTTTCCTGAAAAGCTGTGTGTATCTGAATAGATTAGAATAATCTACAGTTTGTCAGCCTGGGCACTATTGTATTTGGAACCAGATAATTCTTCACTGTGGGGTTGTCCTGGGTCTTGTATGATGATTAGGAGAATTCCTGACCCCTACCTACTACTAGGCGCCAGTATCACTGCCTTCTCCAACTGCAGCAAGCAAAAATACCTGCAGATATCGCCAAATGTCCCCTAGGAGCAAAGCCACGCCCAGCTGAAAACCACTAACAAAAGCAAAGACAAAGCTGATTTTCCAGTGTATCTCCATCATGCCATTGTATATTCCGACTCCCCTCAGGATTCCCCAGATATATCAGCCACCATAAAATGTAAACAAATGAAAGCATGCGCAGCATTGAGGGAATAATATGAGAGAGATTCTGGGCAGGCACATAAAACTCACTAGGTATACTGTTCTTTAGCTCTCAAAGTTTTATTTTTCACTCCTTAAGAAGCCTTACATTGAAGTAGATAAAATTTAATTATTTACTTGCCTTTAGTCACTGATACATTAATTCCAGAATATTAAGAAAATGACAATGTGCAAATCAACATTTTCCCGGTTATGGATTTTACATTTTTATTAAATACGTTACTATTTGGTTTTATTGAGGTAACACTGGTTTAGACACCGTATTTGATTAGGGTGCAGAGGATCGCACCTCCTCAGATGCACGTCACTCCACCACACCCACCACCAAGGCACCCTCAGCCCTTCACTAAAGTCCATTGTGCCCCCTCCTCTGTAGAGTAGATTTCTATAGTTTGTTATTGGTTTGGTCTGACCTTTTGTTCTGTTTCTCTACATTCCACATATGAGTGAAACTACCCAGTATTTGTCATTCTCTTTCTGGCTTGTTTCACTTAGTATTAATATCCCTTCCAGTTTCATCCATGTTGTCACAAATAGCAAGAGTTCATCTTTTTTACAGCTAAGTAGTATTCCATGGTGTATATAACCAAGTTATGGAAACAACCTATGTGCCAAAGGACAGAAGAGTGGGTCAGAAAAAATATGGTATATACACAATGGGAACAGATTTTAATTCTTCATTACACTCCAGATTTCACATTAATAAGGGACACTGGACTTTGCAGAGATTTATTCAGAGATAGACAGTGCCTCTACACAATCAAAATGTGTTAGAATTCAAGGATGCCTCCAATGTAACTTTCAAAGGAAACTTATCTGATGGTTTCCTTCTTTCTATGAGCACTCCCTTGACAGTAATTGCTGTCTTTTATTTTATTTAGTTGTTCACATGCTCATCTACTTCACCATGGGAATTCTTTGTCTCTGCTGGAACTAACTCCCTTTAAACAAGAGGTTCTCAACCATAGCTGCACATCAGAATCACCCAGAGAGCTTTTAGAAGTACCAGGGTAGCAACATACGCACTCATGGCCCGTGGGAATGCAGAAGGGCACAATCACAGAGAAAGACAGTTTGGGGGTTTCTTAAAAAACTAAACATACTCTTACCAGATCATCCATCAGTCAAATTCCTTGGTATTTACTCAAAAGAGTTGAAGCTGTACCTCTCCAAACAAAACCCCGTGCGTAACATTGTAAGAGCAGCTATATTGCTAACAATCCAAACTGGAAGAAACCAAGATGTCCTTCAGTAGGTAAATGGAGAGTTATTATTCACTGCTAAAAAGAAATGAGCTATGAATAAATGAAAAGACATGCTAAGTCATGGAGGAACCTTAACTTCACATTGCTGGGTGAAAGAAGTCAATCCGTTAAGCTTGCATAGTGTATGATTCCAACTCTGCGACAATCTGAACAAAGTAAAACCATGAAAACAATAAAGAGATCAATGATTTTCAGAGGACAGGGGGAGAAAGGATGAAAAGGAAAACCACAGAGGAATTTTAGGGCAGTAAAAATACTCTGTATGCTATTATGATGATGGATACTTCTCATTACATATTTGTCCAAATCCATAGAATGTTCACCACCAAGAGTGAATCGTAAACTAGATGTTGGATAATTAGGATATGTCAATAAGGTTCTTGATTGTAACAACTGGTATGGGATGTTGATAATGGCAAGGAGCCTGTATGTTTGGGGGCAGAGGGCATATGGAAAATCTCTGTAGCTTCCACTTAATTTTGCTGTGAACTTTACATTGCTATAAAAAATGAAGTCTTGATTACTGCAAAAAAAGAAACAATATCAGTGCCCTGTCTCCAAAGATGATGATTGAATTGATATAAGATGGGGTCTGATCATGACTATTTCATAAAAACTCCCCAAGAAGTTTTCATCTCTGTCTTGAGTATTGCTCTTTAAATCAGGGGTGAGCATATTACAGTCCAGGGGACAAATCCAGTGGCCAACTATATTTATAAATAAAGTTTTATT
The DNA here is from genome assembly GCA_004024925.1 of Scalopus aquaticus. NCBI lineage: Eukaryota > Metazoa > Chordata > Mammalia > Eulipotyphla > Talpidae > Scalopus > Scalopus aquaticus. The sequence goes on along the minus strand of PVIJ01019741.1, from coordinate 10,997 downwards.
GGAACATAGTCACAGTCATTTCTTCCCATATTACCTGTAGCTGCTGCAAGAGCAGAGGTGAACAGTTGCTATAGAGACAGTCTGGCTGGCAAAGTTGAAATTATTTTCTACTTGGTCCTTTAAAGAAACAGTTTATGGATCCTGGTCTTAAACAATGAAGCTAACAGAGAATTGGCATAGGAAAGGAAGTATATTTACCCCTCAGATTATTAGCTAGTTGTATGTAGAAACATGCAGAAGAAGAGAGGGATCAAGCTTTTATCACATGTACCCATTAGTGGAACAAAGAGAAATTTTATTCACCCAGATGTAATACCAAACATCACACTTGAGGGAAATTCTTAAAATGTTTACTTGGGCTTTACTGAGATCTTTAATTTTAACTTGCATTAATAGAAATTATAGGTGATAACAGATAAAATTAAATAAAACCGTAAAAAAGCAATCACACAGATCCAGACATTGAGATATTTCACAAGATCTGAATTCTTCCAAAGAGTGACTGGCATTAAATAAAAGACAGGAAGCTAGTGTATTAAAAGAGATCTTAGCAATGTGAGCAACTGCTTAATCCTGGTTTGGATATATATTTGGGGGACAATTAGGAAAGTTTCATTCTGGACTGGGTTTTACAATGCTGAAGGCATTGTGAATCCACACAGGTGCTATAGTGTATATGTAAGACAATATTTTTTTTAAAGTTGCAGGCTGATGTATTAATGGTATGCAATCATGATTCTTATAATTTGCTGAAAAATACTTCCTCCTAAAGGAGAGCCTCTTCAATAAATGGTGTTGGGACTGGACAACCATATACAAAAAAGGAAACTAGACCACTAAATCACACTACCCACAAAAATCAACTCAAAATGGATAAACAACATGGATTCAGACTTGGAAGAAAACACAGGCAAAACATTCCACAACATAGGCTTCAGTGATGTTTTCGTGGATTAGTTTCCAATAGCCAGACTTGGAATGAATCAAACTAAAAAGCTTCTCTGTACAGTGAAAGAAACAATCATTAAAACAAGAAGACGCCCTACCAAATGGGAGAAAATGTTTGCACACCATTCATCTGACAAGGGACTGATATCCAAGATCTACAAATAACTCAAACAGCTCAGCACAAAGAAAACAATTAACCCAATCAAAAAATGGGCAGAAGAGCTCAATAGGCACTTCTCCAAGGAAGACATAAAGATGGCCAACAGGTGTATGGAACAATGCACCAATCATCAGGGAAATGCAAATCAAACCACAATGAGATGCCTTCTCACAGATGTGAGATGGCCCAAAACAAAAAGACCAGTAACAACAAGTATTGGTGAGGATGTGGAGAAAAAGGGGCCCTTGTACACTGTTGGTGGGAATATAGACTGGTCCAGACCCTACAGAAAACAGTATGGAAGGTTCTCAAAATATTAAAAATGGATCTACCATATGATCTGAAAATTCCACTCCTAGGTATCTACCCCAAAAATGCAAAAACACTGACTCAAAGGAATCTACCACTCCTGTGCGCATCACAGCCTGTTTACATTAGCCAAGCTCTGGAAACAGCCTGAGTGGCAGAGGACAGAGGACAGAGGATGAGGAAGAGGTGGTCTATATACTTAATGAAATACTGCTCAGTTATAAAAAGAAGATACACTGTTGCTACTTGTGGCAACATGGAGGGGACTGGAAGGGGTGATGCTAATGGAACTAAGTCAGAAGGAGAAAGATAAAGAAGAGATGGTGTCAGTGACATGGGGGATAGAGAGAAAGAAAACAAAAGGTCAGTAAAGCCAAATCAATAACAAACCCTGGAAATCTGACTGTAGAAGTGAGGCTACCAGAGTGGGGAGGAGAAGGGGGAAGGGAGAGGACAAAGAGGGGAGGGAGCACAACAGAATACGGTGGAGGATTATGGGTGTCTTTGTGGCAGACACCTGAAGGCGGAGAGCCTATACCTAAGTCACATACAGTGCTGTAAACCAATGCTACCTCGACAGGTGAAGTAATAATCATAAAATTACCTCCTCCAAATACAGTGCAAGTAGGGGACAACCTTACCGATGTGACAGGTAGGTGGGATGGGCATGTAAGTGCCATTATGGACTTTTCTGTGCTGTTCTGTATAACAGAAAATGTTCTTAATGAAAGAGCTAAAACAGTTTCAACTTGGCCACAACACCACAGCGTTAGGCTGAGGTCAAAGGCTGGCGAATGCTTCCTGAGTCACTAAATGGAACACAGCAGAGAACACACAGGAGTTAAAAAGGGGCCAAGTTCATGACCAATTTAAGGCAACAGGTATCAAGAAAAAGAAAAGAAGGAACTGGAAGTTCCAAAAAGGTCAAGGTCGAAGAGCGGACAAATATTTGTGCCCCAAATATCTCTCCAAGCCAAGCGTTGGCTCCTACTTCCGGGGTCTCTTTTAATACACTAGCTGCCTGCCTTTTTTTAATGCCAAGGACTCATTGAACAAGTCAAGTCCTGTGGAATATCTCAATGTCTGCATCTGTGTAATTGCCTTTTTATGGTTTTGTTTAATTTTATCTTTTATCACCTACAATTTCTGTTAATGGAAGTTCAATGGAAAGGTCTGAGTCCACACAGTGGGGAGAGAGCGTCTGTGGGAGGGCAGCTATGCGGTCACGATGCTGCGGTGGACTCCGAGAAGAGCCTTACTGTCCGTGTACTCAACAGGAGCACCCAGGTCCCTTTCAGGGTGCTGGCGAGACAGCGACCCACGAGATATGCGTGGTTCTCGGGAATATTCCATTCCCAGGCGCGGCGGAGGAGTGGGCTGCATGATAAATGAGCCAGTAAACGAGACTAGTATGATGCTAAAAGCCATCAGGGAACCCAAGCAGGGTGATGAGGTAGATTTAGTGGATTTAGAAGAGGGGAGCCACTTCAGAGGCATGGTCAGCACTCTGGCCTTTACAGAGACCTGAGCATGAGAAGTGGGGGGAAAGTGTTCTAAGAAGAGAAGAGAAGCTCAGTGACTCTGCAGCAAGAGTGAGTTTGATGCGCAGCAAATGCAGACGGCCATGTGGAGAGCGGGAGGCGGCGGGAGGCAAGGCAGGCAGGGGCCAGTTCAGCATGGCCCTGGAGCCCTCAATGAGGCTCTGAGAGTCGATTCCTGGCACCGCAGGAGGACGCTGGAGCATTGCAGGGAGGGCCGTGACGGGCTCTGAGCTCTAGGCATCCACAAACGTGACCGTAAGGAGCAAGAGCTGAAGCATGAAGACTAAAATTTTTCTTAAAAAAGGAGCCAGGTAAATTATGGCGGAGGCCTTGACAACTCTGGTACTGATCAACCAAAAGGAGTCTATTCCGGGATCTGCTAATGGAGAAGATGCGGGGAAGAGCCAGGGGTGCAACTTTCTGAGATGGGGGAGACCTCTTGATTTTTTTATGCAGGGTGTTTTGTTTCTCCAACACATAAAGCTTATTTCTCCCTCAGGATCTTTGGGCTTCTCTTCCCTTTTTCTGGAATGTCTCTTCCCTCAGATCTCATTAGTCAGGATCCATTTAAATGCCACTCACTGAGAATTCTGCCCTGAGCACTCTATGTTTTGGGGGATGGAGTGAGGCAGGATAAGGGGAGACTGTCAGTAGCTTCATTAGAAACCACCAGGATGAAAAGGGGCTTGAGGGATGGCATCAGGGTACTTCTTGGCAAAGGCGGGCACAGCAGTGGCAAAATGCTACTTCGACATAGACCAGTCAACTGCCCCCTTCTCCTCTGCGCTCACCTCTTCCCTCCTTTCCTTCTTCCTGCACGAGCTCCACTTCCTCTTCCTTTTCCTCTTGGCCCCCCCGGGACGTCTCATGTCTCCACTTCACCTCCACATCTGGGGCCCGAGTTACAGTGCTCAGCGCCGACAGCCCTCACCGGCCCAGCTGGCATCGTCCTCATGGCCGAGGGGCTCAGCCTGTCTGCGGAATGGACTGACCTTGTGACACAGGCCTGCACCTGCGGGGACCGCCACTCTTCCTCTGAAGCAACTTCATGACAACAGCTGTGACTGATTCACTTTTCTCGCCCACAGTATCCAGTACCGTCCTTTGTAAATAAGTAAACACCACTTTGCACTACTTTGCAAATGGCCTATTTGTGGAATGGAAGAATCTGTAAATATTGGAGCCAACAGCCCTCAGATTTATTAGGGTATCACATAAATCATTACTACGTCTAAGAAAGAGCCACAGGATAATATCTCTAAAGGCCCACTGACTGTCTGTATAAACCAATATTGTTTAATCATCTTCTACTCCAATTTAACTTACATACTCAGCTTATGCTAGCTATTTACTTCTCTTGTTTCCACATTTATCTCTGGCACATTTGGTTCTCCGAAAGAGAGAGAGAGTGTGCTGGGGGATAAGAATAACAAGGACTCTCTGGAACATGGCAAAGACAAAAATGGGGTGCAACATAAGCCAAAAACAAATAGAAGCAACTGTCCTTACACTGTCCTCACTCAACCTGCCATGAGCTGCTGTGAACAGCCAGCATCTGCCCGGAGATGTCTGTTTGCGTCAATGGAGAACTGCCTTCTCCAGAGAGAGACAGACAGACAGACAGACAGACAGACAGACAGAGATGAGAGGCAGAGAGAGAGAGAAAGAGAGAGAGAGAGAGAGAGAGAGAGAGAGAGAGACTATTCTCAAGGGCCATCAAAGACCAAAAGTCTAGATTATATTCAAATTGCTTTCTCAAAAAAAAAAAAAAACTGCATGTAACTTGAGCATTAGACTTTATTCCAGTGACAGATTTTCTTCAGCTATGATATGGTTTAAGCTATGGGACATGCAACTTAATTATACAATTATATTCTTTTTATATTCCTCTAACAAAATCTGAAAATTAACCCTTTTATGAAGCTTGCTTCAAAAAACGGAATTATGCAGTGTTTTGCTTCAGGATGATGTGTGTGTGGTTAGCTGTTGGCCATAACATTACTTCTAAGTGTTCTCTTCAAATCATTGTCATCATAAAATCTTTTACGACCTGAAACTATCATAATAGAAACAGTAATAAAACAAACTCTAATTAAAAAAAAAAACTCTTGTGATCTTGCTATTCGGTCTGAATTTTTTGGGAAGCCAAACTGGAACTCAAATCGAAAGGGTATAAAAGTCACATAAATTAAAGTGGCAGTTTGGCACCCATCCTTGGTTGAAAAGGGCACTAATAATCTCAAAAGGAGGAGCAGAAAATGCGAGAAAGTAATGCTCTCAACATCACACTTCACAGTCGTGGGATGACAATGGTTAATGTCACTTTCCTTTAAACCAGACAAACCGCATTTACATACGGCTTCGTGCTCGCCACATTCAAACACGCAGTGGCAACCAAGGGGGGCATTAGAATTAAAACTTCTCCAATAATTTTAGGCTTTGCATCCTGCCAGTTGGCATTTTCTCTCTGCTTCAGGCACATTTCCCAAAAGGATAGAGTAGTTGCCCATTTTCTAATCAAAAAGCCATCCTGGTAAATTAAATATGACAATTATGAAGAAGCAGGTGGTCCAACTTACTTTCTAAAAATCTCATGGAAGTTTAACGTTAACAAATTGTTTGACATGAGCGCCATTTCACTTCAGCGTGGGGTGGGACACTTTTATGTAGGTCTGTCAAGAAAATGGGTCGATGAACCAACGAAGTACAGGGAATATGCCGGCACCCCCATCCCCCTTTGGAGGATTTCAGAGCAAGGGGAAGCACTGGCATCGAGTTCCTTCTAAGGCTATTATGCCAACGAAGACCTTTCAGAAGAGGATTTGAGAAACCAATGTGGGACATTATTAGGAAAACCCAGGACAGCTTGTGGCCAAGCATGAATGACAAGCCAATTCCTTTTGACCTAAAAACACCTTGTTCCATTCAAATGGAATGTGACAGCCTAAATATTTGGGATAAAGCACCTGTTTCTATTCTGTTTTCACATTTTCTGGCCTTGAGGAACTTGTAAGATGTTCTCATTTTAAAACAAAATTCTATACTTCCACTATCTCCATCTTTGTCTTCTGACCCACGCCTGCATCTACCTACAAATCCACATCTACACAAGACCTACTAAGTGCTGGAACAGTCCTAAGCACAAAACCCATCCCAGTGAACCAGGGAGCTCCTGTGCCTGGAGCTCACCCCCTAGAGGGCGCTATGACAAGCACCCGATTTAATAAGCACTGGTGAAGGCAGGAGCAGGACCCTGGGACACACCAGGAGCAAGGAAGCCAGAATTAAGGATAAGAAAAGACAGAGTAAAGAAAGGGATGCTGTTCCTGCTGAGTTGTGGAGGCAGAAGAGCCATTAGTTAGGCAAAGGGAGTGGGGGCTGGAGCAAAGGGCGTGGCCTGGGAGGCTGTTCACTGCAGATGGGCTGCTGGTTCACAGGCCAGTGGCCCATCCTGCACTTAGAATGTAAAGCGCGATCACTGTCCCAGTACAATGTTGAGGCAGGGTCGACGGTACACCTGAAGGGACTACCAGATTCTTCCAGAATGGACTGAAACATGCAGAAGACACAGCTCACGAAAGATGAAAAGAAGGTCACCATTTCCCCCTATAAAGAATGACAGCCTAAGCAACACTACTTACATAACCAGGACATGGAAGACACCTGTGTGCTCACACGCAGCGGACAGGACAGGAAGAGGTGGCCTGTCGGCACCATGGAGCACTACGCAACCGTGAGGAAAGACGACGTGCCGCCATTGCAGCAAAACAAAGGGAACTCAAGGAGACTGTCCGAGGTGGAGTGAATGAGAAGGACACGGGGCACACTGGATGACTGAGCACATACGAGTAACATAAGGAAACAAAGTAGATGAGCTGACAGAGCAATTCTAAATGAGCAGACATGGATAACTGAGCTGAGGCTTCTGAGCTTACGAAGGAAGGGGCAGGGAGAAGGAACGGGGTATAAAGGCTGGGGTAGGGGAATAATAGAAAAGATAAATAGAGAGAAGAAAAGTCAAAAGACTTGAGACCTGATGTGCGGGGGTTAAAAAAAGCATTATACCCCAAAACAATCTTGTAGATTTCCTCACTAAAAGTTAACCCAAACAGGCAGAGCTCATGTAGGGGCATGGATTTTATGTCTCCCCTTGCCCTCAATTGATAATTTCTTGTAAACCAAGCAAGTTTTCCAAATCTCATGAGACAACGAAAATGAAAAAGGTATTTTAGGATCATCAACCATAATGACCACATGACCCTATAATATTAATTTTCACCAAAACCTTCAAACTAACTTTTGCTTTGAGGACATTTCTCTAAGTCCAAGAAGCACAAAAATAATAAAATGTGAAACTCTACCGAGAATCTCGAGGCATGGAGTCTATGGAAAGCAACGACGACACTGCCGCAAAGCCAATTACCCTTCCTGCCTGGAACCGAAGGGGAGGAGCAGCCAATGACTTCATTAGTCCCCACGGGATTCTCTTAGGACCACCTGTGAAATGCCAGTAGCCATAGCTAAGTCTCTCTGTAGGAACTGCCAGTAATTTGAGAACAAGTTCCAAATTAATTTTGGCAAAGTAATCAGAAAAATCTCATGTTCATTGCATGTTCTTAGTTCCTAAACTGTGACAGGTAAATGGACACTGAGGTTTCTCTCAGGTTTGAATTTGGAGAAAGTTCAGTTAAGAAAATTGCTAACATGTAGTTTGTTAACTGCAAATAGAATAGTTTGCAAAAGCACTCAAACCAAGGGTGTTAGTTAGACCAACGCCGCCTCACCTAAAGGGAGAAGGGGTCCCAGAGATGGCAGAAATGTCAACAAATGGGGCCTCCCAGCTCGGGACTCCTCCTGCTGTCTTCCTTAAGGCCAGATCTACTTATATATACACCGAATCTTCTACCAAATAGCTAGAGCGTGCAGGTACTTTAGTTGCGCAGGATATAGCAGAGAGCGAGAGACAAGATGTCTTGCCCTCATTGGGCTTACATTTCTCATGGCATCACGACAAGCAGTGGCACTCCCCGCCATTTATCCAGGGCTCGACATTTGTCCGGAAGTGAGCACATCGTTCCAGTCCTCGCCAGAGGGACACTGCAGAATGGCCACGAAGCCAACCAGGGGCAGAGAAGAAAGAGGAAAGGGACTGAGACCCCTAACATCTCTCTTACTTGCCTACGGTCACCTAAGTAACTGGCAGGGGATGGCCGGAGCATTAAGGATTTCAGATATTCAAGGAAACGAATAAAATCATCCATCTGGTCGAGATAAGATTTTTTTTAATATCCTTGTCACTGTACAAACATGACCTCTGTAGCCATTTGATAAAATTGTGTAGCTTAAACAACTGAAATGTATTGTTGCATTGTAATTTGCAGTCAATTTGGCACAGTCACCACGTGGTACTTGCTTTTAGATTTCTCACATTGCTCTGACACCACAAGTACTTCAGATGAATGTTGTAACGTCAAGTTCATTTCCTAAAACATGTCCCAAGAATGCTATTTCTGAGGGTATGGAAGATTGTGTATAAGTTTGTACTTTGTGAAAAAAATAAACAGATTCTGAAAACTAGCATGCATCCTTCACTCAAGGTGGTACAAGTTTGGAGAGCCTGGGGGTCTTGCCGCTCTCCCCCACGTCCTGCCCCTTCTTCAGGAGGATAGTCTGGCTGAGTCAGGGTGGAGGAGCAAGAGACATGCCAACCCTCAAAAGGAAGGGCAGGCAGGCATCCTACTGGAGCTCCTTCAAGCGCCATGTCTGTGAACTCTAAGAGCCTGTATTATTATGTCAGCTTCCTCCGTGCCAGGGAGACAACTCTTGGTCAACTAATGAATATTCTCCCAACTCGCACTAAGGGTGACGTAGGAAAAAAGAAAGTAAGGCAACATGTGTAAGGATTATGCTTGTATTGAGAGTAAAATAAATATGGATTGCAATGAGATGATGTTCTTATTAATTAAAAAAAGGAAAAATTTTAATGTTGGTGAGGTGGCAACAAAAAAATTCTTACAAATTAATTTTGGGAGTGAAAGTATGGGAAGTCATTGCAAAGTAACTCTGAGACACACATGTGCATGCACGTGTGCGCACACACCAACACATTAGTGTTTGTGTCTATGTACCTATGCATACCTTAAAGATGTGTATAACTTCTTGAACTAGTGCCATTTTAAGGTGCCGATTTGTCACCCACCAAAACATTTCATTGCACACAAAGTTATATCTCATTGGAGTCTTTTGTATAAAAGTAAAATTTTAGAATCAATAATATCAGGTTATAGATTAATGATCAAACAAAATGTGCAAAATTCATGACCGGAATACACAATAATCCTTACAAGATGTACTTTTAAAAAGATTATGGTGACATGAACATGATTATCATCAAATATGAACTTAAAAAACCAGTAAATCTGTAATTGCAGTTTGACGGTAATTCTTTTTAAAATCCCAAATCTGCGTACAAACAAAAAAAGGAAGAAACAATACTAACAGTGACTGTGCTTGGACAAGGGGACTTGTGGGTGAAAGTTCTCTTCACTCTCTGTTTTTCTATATTTTTGTCACTTTTTCAGTGAGCACAAATCATTTCAAGGTGGTTGATAATCCTCTATATTTTTTAAGCTTCTTCAGTCCATGACTTAAGTGTATGCCATCTATAGCGATCTTAGAGTACATCGCCACAAAGACCTGTAAACAGTACAAACTGTGTGGCTGAGTAAGAAAATGTGGGTCAGCAGGAAGCCATTAGCCAGCAGATAATGACAACAGTACATGCCAGGGTTTAGCAGTGCAAATAGGTGTTAGCCACTTATGTCAAAGTTGGCTAGAAGTGTATCCGAAACTGTCTACCAGTTCCCTGCTGTGGAGTTAGCGTGCCACAGTTGTGCCAGGCAGAGACTACATTTCCCAGCCTCCCTTGTGTCCAAGGAAGACAAGTGACTGAATCCTGGGCCATGGAATGAAGATGAAGCCCTGTCTGCCACTTGTAGACCTAGCTCATAAAAGCAGGCGTGCTCTTCCTCCGTCTCTCTACGGGTATCACTGCCCAGACAACCCCAGAAACTGCATGTTCAGAAGGCTTCAGTGCTTGAATGACCAAGTGGAGCAAAGACTACATACCCCCATACCATCACAGGATCATGCGATCTTACATAGACTTGTGCTGGACTGAGCCACTGAGATTGTGTGTGGACGTATGAGAGCCACTGACACTACCCTAAATAACACCCCATTCCCCCATACGAAAAGCAGCCATTCCATCCCACTGCTCCCATACAGGGTATTATACTATACATGTTGAATTGGATTATTCTAATCCATGAACGCTTCAAAACAAGCAGAGTATACAAACACTGAGCACACTGCCTTCGAGCTCGCGCCAAGCTCTGACTCTGAAATTGTGTGTTCTTACAAAGCTGTAGTCGTCACTGCTCTCAGCTTTGGCCAGCCTGAGCTGTGTGTGGACACCGAGGAAAGGACATGGCGACGGTGACAGGCGAGAGAAAGAAGAGTCTCCAGAGCCTCAAATAAACTAGCAAGGGAAATTATGTCAAAGAAAAACAGGTGAAATTTTGATATTTTCCAGGTAAGGGAAATGAAATGCCTATGAATAGCATCCATATAATCAGGCTAAATTTTTTTTTATCAAATAAATAATATTTATTTTTGTTATTCGTATCTTTTACATTATTATGTATTCCCCATAAGTTACCACCACCTGTTCACCCGTGGAGCCATCACCATAGTCCTCCGTGCTCCCCTCCTCCCCCCTTTTGAGCCCTCCCCCTCCCCTCCTTCCCTGCTGAATGTTGCTTTCTTATTTGGCTCCCCGATATTCCTGTTATAAGTGAAACCATTCGATATTTTTCTCTTTCTTTCTGGCTTATTTCACTGATCATGATCCCCTCTAGGTCCATCCATGTTGCTGCGAATTGCATGTGTTTGTCTTTTTTGAATGCTGAATAGTATTCCATTGTGTATATGTACCACATCTTCTTGATCCAGTCATCTATTTTTGGGCATTTGGGTTG
>PVIJ01019740.1:0-22775 GCA_004024925.1 Scalopus aquaticus | reverse complement strand
GCTAGGACTTCCAGTATTATATTGAAAAGTAATGGTGAGAGTGGACATCCTTGCCTTGTGCCTGATCTTAGGGGAAAGGCCTTCAGCTTCTCACCGTTGAGTATAATATTGGCCGTGGGTTTGTTGTATATGGCTTTTATTATGTTGAGGTATGTTCCTTCTATCCCAAGGATTTCAAGGGCTTTTATCATAAATGGGTCAACAATGATATTTGTCACCAAATTCTGACTAGCTCACTAGCTCCCTATTTCTGGTGGCCTCATTTAGTCTGTGTTTACATATACATGTGCTGATTGTTTCTGACATGGGAAGGAATGGGGAGGTAAAAGCATGTTTTTCCTGTATCTGGATTGTTCTTGTAGCTGGTGGGCGCCTGTTAGAACTGGTGCTTTAATCACTGGCATGTTCCTTTGGCATGCCTGTATCACCTGTTGGTTCAGATGTTCTAATGCCTAAATGCCTTTATTTAAAATTTTTTTTAAATTTATTTTTCTGTAGAAAAACTGGGGTGCATGCATGACAGAGGTGCGGGGGGAGTGTAAGAGGATTCACCAGAGACTCTGGATTCACCAGAATGGGGAGCAGAATGGCGGTCTGACTGAAATATATTGCTGAGGGGAGCAGTGGGAGAGACAGGAGAAGTCTGCTGTGCCATGTGGGTCAGCTCCCTGGCTGGGAATCGAACTCAGGCCGCTGTGATGGGCGTTAGTGGTAGAGCGCTGATACTTAACTCCTAGGCCACCGGGGAGGTCCCCTGCATAAATGCCTTTGTATCTGTTTTTCCTTTGTATGTCCCCACAGTGTCTAACCAACACAATGTGCACACAATGTGCACCGCGCCATGGGGACTGGCTGTCCAGAAGGCTGTGCTCCTCTCTCACTAACAGGGAGGACAGAAGGACTATGGAGAATACGTGGAGAGGCTACAGCTAGTTTCTCACATGACAGGACAACCCTAATATTAGTTGTAGCCAAGAGGAATAATTTCTGGAGGAAACTGTAGAACTTTCCACTGAACTGTACCTTCTGTGTAGTTGCTCAAGCCTCCGGCTTAAGTAACAAATGTTTGTATAGAACAGTGAAGACATTCAATCTACCAGAAGATCTACTGATTACGATTGTTTTGTATTAAAGTCCTCTTTCTGAAGTTGCTTTAAGTCTGTATTTTGGAAAATATTCACAGAAACAACTAATAGGAGCTAGGGTAGTTTGTTTTCACGGCCTTTTACTCATGTAACATTCTTTTGTTTCTCTTTCCCTCTTTTGATTGTTTACTACTAGGAAGTAGTGGCAAGTGGCAATAATCGAGGTGGTAATATTTGTTGTCTTTTAACTCTTCTTACTCCAATTAGAAAATCACCTGCTTTCTAATTTAAAATCAAGTCCAGAGGATCTTCTTAAGCAAGGCAGAAACCCCAGAGCCGTAAAAGGAAAGATTGACATTTTGGACTACTGAATTAGTAAAGATAAAACCAAACTGCAAAGAGCCTCCAGGTGACTCAAAGAATACAAAAACTAATATTTCTGTTTCATATAAGATTTCTGAGGCAACTATTCCATGGTGGTGGGCTGTGGGTGGACTGTGTCATTAGTCAGGAACGCAGGCTCTTTCCAAGTCAACAGGCCGCAGTGTGCTGGTTTTCAAGTTATTGCCTTTGAGCTTCATGTTCATGTTTCAATATGTGTTTTGAGAGTGAACAGAATTCTTTTAAGCATCTTTCCTTTGCAGTGTTCAAGATGCTAAGCTTTATCAGTAGAGGGGGCTGGAGGGACACTTCTGGAGAAAGGGGCTTTGACTGTTTCTGGTGTGTGTGTGTGTGTGTGTGTGTGTGTGTAAAACAATGTGGGTATGCTGCCATCCAGAAAAGTTCTGGTGTGTGTGTGTGTGTGTGTGTGTGTGTAAAACAATGTGGGTATGCTGCCATCCAGAAAAGTTCTGCTCCAAATGTGCACCCAGAAGAGAGGTCCCTTGGTAAGTTTGCAATCTCAGCCAGGTCTGGTAATGACTTCCTGAGGCCGCTTCTCACAGAAACTGACTCCTGCTTTTCCACTACCCGCACAGGTACCACAATTCCTTTTGCAGACCTGTGTCCTGGAACCCATCCCTTCTGTATACCCATGCTACTGGGCCTCCAGTTGGTGATTGCCCCTGCCCACTAGCCTTTTGCTTCCTGCTTGTCCAGTGCTTGAATTTCAGCTCCGGCAAACAATCAAATTTCTCTGCTATCCAGCGAGTTGAACCATACCTTTCAACAAGGTCTGACCCCCAGCCTAGGTGTCCCTTTTAAGTTTGTCTTTCCTTGAATGCCTCCTCACTTACCTCTGGGGTACCTTATAATGTTTCTTCTATCATGTGTACACTCATTTAGCCAATTTTAATAATTCTTTAAACTTTCCTCTGGTTGGATCCTGATTGGACCTGACTGATACATGTAGCATTGCCATCTCTTAGGATATGTCCTCTCTGTGGTCAATCTGGGCTGTCATATCCAAGTCCCAGTTGTTGGAAGAAGAAAGATCAAGACTACTTTCTAAGACCTATTCTGGGAAGAGGTCACCCTCCTATTGCTGACATTACCTGGGGAAAGTTAGTCCCAGGCCACACCTGACTGGAAGGAAGAGGGAAGTACTATCTAGCCCCATGTCAGAAAGAAAGCAGAGTGGATTTTGGTGGGTACTTGGTAAACTTCACCACAATTCTTCAAAAAACATGAAAAATACATGGCAAAAGATATCATAAACAAAAGTAAAAGGGAACTGTAGACTGTGAAGAAATTTTTATATCACCTATGGAGATTTGTGGGCATTTTGAGGGTTATTAGCCATCAGCCAGATAAAAGATCAAAAGCCCTAAAAGATTTCCTACAAATCAATACCAACAAACCCTCCTCAAGTTAGGAAACTGATAAGGCTAAACAAACCAATAAAAACAATGAATGTGTGTGTGTGTGTGTGTGTGTGTGTGTGTGTGTGTGTGTGTGTGTGTGTTCTATATAGGATAAATGTTCAATATCAGGAGTTCTTGGAGAAGTACAAATTAGAACCACCATGAGATACCATGTTCCATTTATCAGACTGATAAAAGTTAAAGGTAACAATAGCCAGAGAATTTGCACTCATTTCTCCTTGGAAGAGCTATCAATTACTATGACATTTGAGAAGAGTAGATCATATAATTTAAAATAAATAATACAGGTACTCTTTTACTCAGAAATCCAATTTTGGAAATCTACCCCATTGAAACAAAAACTCCAGTATATGAGAAGTTTATTTGTGGAGGCAAAAATCTGAAGTAACCTAATTGGGCTTCAATGGGGGAAATTATTTAATTGTATTAAGTCCATACTATGCTAGATTATTTATGTATTAACAAGAATGACTCTGTCATATGTATACTAATCTGAAACTATATCCACGATATATATAAAGTCAGTCAAAATAATTTTCGGGATCATATATAATAATTAAAAGATTCCATTTGTGTGTAAAAGAATTAAGATTCCATTTGTGTATAAGTAAGTGACAATTTTATACATGTATACTTGTGTTTACTTATGTAAACTTACTGTTTAAGAAATAATTTCCTGGAATCTAATTCGCTGAATCCCTGCTCTTCAGGAAAGCAAATCAGTTTCTGTCTATCTGCCTTGGTGTTTGGGTCTGTAATGATGGTGTAAATATATTATTTTCCTGATTAGAAGAAAAGGTAAGCCCTTTCTAAGAGCAGTGGTAAACAAATTGCAAATCCAGGAATGAAATACATAATCTTCAATTTACCTTTTGGCTTGGATTATTCCTTTAACAAATTCTTCTCTTAGAGTTTTGTTTCTACTGGTGAAAGTTGAGATGATCAAAGGAAACCTGAGGGATGAAAGGCACATGTGACATTATTTTTATTCATATTGATATTGAAGATTTTGCTGTTTTTGAGATTAAGGGGATAGTCTAGATTAAGGAGAGTGCTTAGTCAAACTTTTGGTTACAGTGGGGCATATGATCTTAATAAAACATCAGGTCTTACTTGGTGTTAGGTAGATCTTCACCTGTGTGTCAAAGGACAGTTCCAGTTGCATTTGTTGCTTTGATGAATTATTGACATATAGTGATGACTGAAGGTAGGATAATCCTTAAATTCAGGGTGGGGGCTGCTGACGTAGAATTTCACCAAGCAGAAAATATTGCTGCTAGAGTGCCAAGTAATATTCTATATTTTTATCTTGGGTAGTTTGTTATTGCTAATTGTACATTTGTGTTTTATTCAATTTTATGTATCTGTGTTATAGAAAAGGAATAAAGGTGGAGGAGGGTAGGAAGTGTTGAAATAAGGAAGGAAATGGTTGGGTTTTGATAGGCAAATTTGATGAAAGAGAAAAGTAATGGAGTTAGGTGTTTGAGAAACAATAACCACAATTATTACTTATAAGGTAAACTACACGTAGCAAAAATGAGAAAAAATATTTTAATCGAAAATATTAGTGCTTCTTCATTATTCTCTAAGCCTGATTTCCTTAAAAAGCAGAGTATAAGGCACAGTCTTCCATATTAATGCTTAATTGTGGAGTGGGATCCTAGAAGCAAGAACAAAGGCAAAGAGATAGTGGCAGGAAAAGAGGAATAGAAAAGTCATTGGGACGAGAGAGAGAGAGAGAGAGAGAGAGAGAGAGAGAGAGAGAGAGAGAGAGAGAGAGAGAGTGTGTGTGTGTGTGTGTGTGTGTGTGTGTGTGTGTGTGTGTGTTGGGGGCATCTCCAGTGTCTCATTGTTTGGGGCAACAGGGAAACTAATGATGGAAGGCAAGCCTGCAAATGGTAGGAACTGGGGCTGTCACTCGTGCAGCCCAGTCAGCCATGCATACAGAGTGCCACAAGGATATGACCTCCCCAACAAATGCAGCAAATGAACCTTATTTCACTGAAGAGCAAAACTTCTTTTTAGTGGTTTCCAACAATGCAATCAGTGCAAGTTGATCTTAATTGAGTCACTAGTATCACCAAGCAGAAAACCCTGGCTCAGCAAATCCAGGGAGGCACATACAATGAGTCCAGTACACTATGGCAAAAATTTAAACCTGATGTTTTTGAGTAATTAGATACATATTCTAAAAATGCACATTTAAAAATAATAGCAATTTAAACCCAACCCACTGTTCCCTCAAATCCCTCCAAAAGGGGAAATATATATATCAAGGTTCTGAAACTTGTGTGTTAAGCAGTACTTCCTTGATATTTTTTGTAGTATTGGTTATTAAGAATCAACCTGATAAATACTTCTATAATTATTAAAGAAACTGAACTGGTAATTAAAAACCTTTTAATTAAGAAAAGTCCAGGCCCATAAGGGATTATCCATGCATTGTATTAAACATTTAAGGAGGAAATAATTCCAATCTTACACCAGCTCTTCCAGAGAACAAACAGAATTTGCTTTCCAATTCATTATGTATGGACAGCCTACTCTTGATGGCAGAAAAAGGCATGCTAAACATATCACTGTTTGAATATTTAGGTTGTAAAACTATAAAGAAAAGTAAGCGAAAGTTAGAATAATTCTTGCCTGTAGGGGGATAGGAATATACTTTGATCAGAAAGGCCATATTGTGACATGTGTGTTATCAATAATAATGTCAATAATAGACAGATCTCATCTCCTTCACCTCCCTTCTAAGTGTGGGAGTTCCTCTTTTCTGTCTGCACATTCTCTCAGCAGTCTCTTCTATTCCTCTGTGCATATGCCCAGCCCAAATCTCCTCTTTCACCTCTAGACACACATATGACAGCACTTTGAGGAGAGGCTCACAGACATTCCATGCTTGACATGTTCAAAACTCTCCCTCTCCAAATCTTCTCCTTTTTAGTTAATAGCACTATTATCTGAGCAGTTTCCCAAGTCACCACACTAGGAATCCATCTTGATTCCTTCCTCTCTAACACCTTTTTAGTCTAACCTCTGCCTAATTCTAGTCAGTTCTATCTCAAGTATCTCTTGAATTTATCCACTTCTCTCCATTTGTCATTCCTCACCTTGATTATTCAGACCCTCCTGTCCTGACTCCTCCTTCTATTCTTTAAACTTAAGGAGTCTCTAGAGTTTGTCAAACTCTGTGCTAGTTATTCTCCATACAGCAAAAAGAAAATTTCAAGCAAGGGATTAGATTATGTTTCTTGTTTAAAATTCTTCAGTTTTCCATTGTGTTTAGAAATCATTCCAAACTCTGGTGAACCGTGGGTGGTTTGTTGGTGGGTAAACTATAGGGGCAATACTTGATGGGAGTATCCAAATATTAGCTCAATTAAAAATAAATAAAAAGAAATCGTTCCAAACTATGATGTCCTATCATGTGTACTCTTCTTGTTTCTGCTGTTCTTAGCAACTTTATTTCATTCTTTTCTCATATTTACTCACTTTGCTCCATCTGGAATCACCTTTTTCAGTTTCTTGAACATGTTGAGGATATTCCTGTCTTAAAGTCTCCTATTCACATTGGCAGAAACAGTCTCTCTGAAGATTTATTCTTCTGTGAGTTCAACTTTTTAAAATTCCACATATAGTAAGAGATCATATAGTATTTGTCTTTCTCTGGCTGATTCACCTCATGTAACATGCCCTGAGATTCTTCCATATTATTTCAAATGGCAGGTTTTTCTTTTTTCTCATGACTAATATTCCAGTGTATATACAAACAATGTCTTCTTTGTTAATTTGTGATCTTCTTTATTCATTTATGTGTTGATAAGCACTTAGGTTGTTTCCATATCTTAGCAATAATATGCAATAAATATGGGATATGCAGGTACCTATTCTATATCCTGTTTTCATTTCCTTTGGGTATAAACCCAAAAGTGGCATTGCTGGATTATATAGTAGTACTATTTTCATGTTTTTGAGGAACCTACATAGTGTTTTCCATAGTGGTTATACCAGTTAACATTCCCACTAACAATACACAGGTTACACTTTTTCCCTATCTTCACAATACTTGTCTCCTCTCTGATTACGGCCATTCCAACATGTGTGAGAGTACATCTCATTGTGGTTTTGATTTGTATTTCCCTCATGGTTAGTGATGTTGAGCATCTTTTCATTTATTGACCAGAGGCTGGGGGGAGGGATGGGCATTTTGAGGAGATATTGTTAAAGAGTACAACTTTGCAACTAGAAGATGAATACATTCTGGAGAGCTAATGCACAGTATAATGATTATAGTCCAACAATACTATATTACAAACTTCAAAGATTCCATGTGACTAGATCTTAAATATTCTCAACACACAAAAAAGAAATTATAATTATGTGATGTTGTAGAGGTGTTAGAGCTTCTGTGGCAGTCATATTGCAACAAATCAATAATGTCGTACACCTTAAATTTACACAATTTTATGTTAATTTATCTTAACAGTAATGGAAAGGATCATCTCCTGCACATAGCAAGATCTCAGTTTTAACACCAGCTCCTCAGAGAAGGCTTCTATGCCCACCCTGTCTAAGTTAGATGTTTCCTAGTTATATTTTCTATTACAGCTTTTGTTTATGGGGGGGGAGTTGTTGTTTATGTGCTTATTTGCTGGTTTCCTTCTATTTTGTCTATAAACTCTTCATGGGCTCACACCAGTGCTAAACAGTGTCTGGATACAGTAAGTTCAGTTAAATGAAAGAGACCACACTTTTCCTTTAGTATGGTCTGTAACATTTTCCTCTATTGATTAGCAATTTCCTTATTAATTTAATGCATGAGAATTTCATATATATATATATATATATACATATATATATATATATATATATATATATATATATATATATATATATATATATATATATATATAATCATATGTATATCCTTTAAAAAAGGATTTTCAAGTGGGGTTAATATAGTTTTCCAGAGTGCATAATTTAACAAGTGTAAGTAGATAACTTAAAAATATTAACTTTGACTTAGAAAATTGAACACCTGTATTAGTCATCACATTTATAGGGCTTCTTACATATGTACTGGCTTAATAGGATATGTGAATTTGGGGATTTATGTAGGCCTTATTTTCCAGTTTGAACCGGAAAGAACACTGACCTATGAGTCCCTAACAGCCCTTCACCTGTTCCCCATTGTTGGACCTCACCCTCTCCAAAATTCCCAGTACAGATGAGCTGTGCTCAGTGCTTTGGAGAGGGTTGACCTATGGCACACTCATGACTGGCTTGTGGCTTATTCAGTGTCCTATAATGACTGCTTCTCAATGTCTCAGGGATCCGTACATGGACACATTATTACCAAGCATGTTTGGGTCTATTTTTCTTTTCTTATTTTCTCCATGGCCTTCTCTAACTCCCAGCTGGTTGCTGTACAGCTCCAAATGAGATATGAACTGGCTCTGAAACTTCTCAAACAAGAATGCAGCACCTTTGAGTACCAGGAAAGAATCCCATTTAACCTGACATAAATCAGTTTCTCAAACTCACACTTTCCCTAAATCCACCTCTCTTCCAACTTAACTGTCTCTATTAATAATGCCTCTCTCATCTTAGTGACCCAGGCTCAGTTATTTTTCATATATTATTTTCATTCCTACATGCAATTAAGTATCTGGTACTATCAATTCTATCGCTAGCAAGCTTGTATTTCTGTCTATTTTGTTCTTTTTCTTATTCTTCTGTCCAGTTTTCTACTTATGATACTTTGCTTGGAGTATTGCAGTAGCTTACTAATTGGTGTTCATTTGTTTGTTTCTCTCTTTTCCCTGAGCTACTCTATATAGAACGACAAATTAATCAGGCTTCCTGGTGTTTCCCATTCATGACCTGCCTTTTCCCACTGCTCCCCTTTGCACATAATGATTGGATTGTCTTCCCCCTCTTTTTCCATCATCTTAATTTATTGAAATCCCATCCAACTGTTAGGGTACTGATCAAATGTTTGTTTATGATTCTCCAGTTCCCTCAATGCCATGCCATTTCTCCCCTTTCCCAGTCTAAAGGCAGTTTATTAGTTTCCTAGTGCTCTCATAACAAATTACCACAAATTCTATGCCTTAAAATACTAGAAATTTCTTGTCTTATAGTTTGGAGGTTATAACTCTGTTGGCAGGGTCATGCTTTCTCTTGAAGGTTTTAAGAGAGGGTCCTTTTTTGCCTTCTCCTACTTGCAAATGGTTGCTGGCAGTTTTGGTGTTCATTGACGTGATACTCCAATCATATATCATTTCTCTGTGTGTCTTTATATCATCCTCTCTCTGCTTGAGTCTGTGTCTCTTTCCCTCTTTTTTGTAAGGAAGCTAGTCACTGGATTAGGCTCCACTCTAATTGTGTATAACCTCATTTTAACTTGATGGCATAGATAAAGATCCTACATCCAAATTAGGTGATAGTCACAGGTACCAGGGGTTAAGACTTCAACATCTATTTTGGGGATATGAATGAAACTCACAACAGTAGATGTATGTTAATTTTCATTCCTGGTTTGGTCTTGACTTTGGAGCATAGCTGTGTGCTTTTGACAGACAACCAGCTCCGTTTAACTCAAACCACAACTCCTTGAGAACAAAGTGTTTTGTAGCCCCACACTGACACACAGAGTTATAGACTTTTACCCACTGCAACTCACCACACAGCAGAGCCAGGTGGCTCCTGTGGAGACTCTAGCAACGCTCCCCTACCTTCCTCACCAGCGAGTCTCCAGATCTCTGGGCATTTTGGTAGGACTTGACCTCTTTTGCTCTCAATGCTGAACTGCAACACAACCGCATTTCTGTTCTGTCAACAAATTTATCTCCTTTTGGTCTTAGCTACCAATCCTCTCCATACTTTTATATTAAAACATTACATTTCTGTGTTCTCTGCCCATATTATCCCAGAAACATTTCTCTGACCGTGATGGAATTATGCAGATTTCAAGGCAGAACTTGAGGCTATTCAGAGTAGGGTAGCCAGGTTGGGGAAGGCACATCACAAATGCACTATTTGTATTTACAGTCTAGGAAAAGTACTCCTTCTGTGACTCAGGTTAATATCTTGAAAGAAAAACAGTGTAGTCTTACAGTTAGATGGGACTAAGATGTTAGAAATAATTCATTGCTGCTATCCTTTGTTATCAATCTTCAAGGACTATTTGCAGGCCTTTCTTTGTTCTGAAACCTTGAGAGGATGCACTGAGTAGTATGGCTACTGTTAAATAAGACATAGAAGTCCCTTCCTACGCAAACATATTCAGTCTTATCATTACATATTCTAGAGGAGTTACATAGAAATTGGGGTATAATCATATACAAATATGTGGAAACATTCCAATAGAAAATGAAAACATATGTTTGTTAAAAACTGTAAGAAACATGTCAGTGCTTTATAATAGAAAATCGCTTTAAATAACTAAAAATGGGCTTTCACAAGTGTAAACAATGTACAAGTTCTGTTAAGATCAGCAGCTTGCATTTTGTTTTTATGCTCAGTGACAGTTTAACATCAGTTTAAGTTTGCTTCCTCTCTGTGACAAAAAAAAAGGAGTCATTTTATTCTCAACTATGTGTTTTCAGCCTCCTCTTTTTGGCATGAATCATTAATATTAAAGTTGCTGTTGACAAAATAAAAGGCAGAACTTGGAATGGAATACATTAAAGAGAATGCTATGTTGCACGCATGATGTGGAATACTTAAATAGATGAAATAAAGCTGCTCTTTTGTAAAAAGCCATTCTTCAGGAAGCTTGGTGCCAGGAAAAGATCAATGTCTTCTATTTTTAGTTTTCTCCATTTTGTTCCTCTAAAGGACAAAGATTCTACACAAGTCCTAATACAGTGAGACAGTAAATCCAATGTAGTTATTTTAGTTTCCTTTTGTACCTCTCCCAGGCAATTATAATAAGTGCCCACATAAACATGACTGACTTTCGTATGTTTGGAAGAGCAGATGACCTTTGTATTCCTATGAGTCAGCTATTCTAAATAATGGAGACCCCAGATGTATTGAATGCCCTTTGTAAATGACAGAGGAAGATAATAGAGGAGGGAACAAGAATGTTGCCTCAAGGAGTGGCAACACTGGGACCAGGCGCTGGATGGAGGGGAAAAAAAAACACC
Source organism: Scalopus aquaticus (assembly GCA_004024925.1). Lineage (NCBI taxonomy): Eukaryota > Metazoa > Chordata > Mammalia > Eulipotyphla > Talpidae > Scalopus > Scalopus aquaticus. Next base: position 11,714 of record PVIJ01019740.1, on the reverse strand, counting down.
TCAAAATCCAAGTAGTGAGAGAGAGTGACCCAAGGGGCTACATCTCTGGAGATGCAGCAACTCTTTCATGGGCCAGTCTCACATTTATTGGAGAGTAAGATTCAGGGAAGGTGGGCAAGTATGTGGAGGAATGTGCATGGTGTGGATATGTATTGGGGATGCATAATAGTCTGGCAAAAGCTAGGGGGAAGTGAATAGAGTTGGTTGCTTAGGGGGTGCCATTGTTGCTGCTGATCAAAACATCTCTAGTGTCTGTTTACACTTAACTTCCTGTCAAGGTGGTCTGGCTGGTTATGCTAATCTGGCCATAATGTCTGCCTGCTGTTTCCAGCAGATATCCTCATACCAAGACTTTTGTCCTAGTGAGCCATCTCCCTGCCCTACTTTACATTTTAGCTTGACAAGAAGAAACTTTGTGCACCAGAAAAATCCTGAGAACAGGGGGTTTGGGGAATCCACACATGAGTAGTCTGCTTTGTTTGGTAGAAGAAACTCCATCACACCATCATGAGGTTTTGCAGAGACAGTCAAATTAATTATGGCTTCACTAGCAATTCTGGTCTTTTGGAAAAAATGGATGATGATAAGAGTTAGTTAAGATTAAATAAGTTCTTCGGAACTTCTAGTTTGAATTGAGCAGCTTGGGATTCTTTTAGCACTAGAATTCTGTGATCAATCCTGTTCATTCTTCCTCTTCTGGGACTTAAATTTTACTCTTAGACTTATTTAAAAAGTACTGATATTAATGCTATCAAAGGGACTTGAAAATTACTTTGGCGTTTTGGGATCTAATTTAACTGGGAAATCATAGGATCCAAGACTTTAAAATCTAAGTGAAGCTGAACTTTTTCTGAGGTATGACTACATTTAAAATCCTTTCCTCTTGATTTTGCTGAAAATGAAGTCACCCACATTAGTTGTCAAAGCAGAAGAAACCACAGGTGATTCTCTTGTCAAAACTCTGGTTTTATAGCTGAAGATAGAAAGGAAAGGGGAGTTGCCAAAAGTTACAGAATTTTTTAGTGGAAGGAACTAGATTCAGACAAGCTTCCTTTGAGTCTAAGTCCAATATGCTCTCTGACATGGCTCTTGGATAGAAGATCAGACTTTTAGAAAACTTGTTTCCTAATGCCCCTCTGTAGTAGATGCTGTGGTATACTGCCAAGTCCCCTCTCTTCAGTACTAAGCATTCTCTTTCCAGTTGCTGGAATGTTGGCAGCTGACAGCACTTAGCTGAGTCTCTGGACTGAAAACAGCTGGCTTGGCCAATGTCACCACCTTCCCTGGCAGGGAGGTCCTTGGGAGGGAGGTCCAGGGGTGCCAAGTTTGGTCCATGAAGGAATATAAAGGTCCTTTCTTGCCAGCACAGGACAACCTCATTCTACTTCCAGAGCTTTTTGAGGGATGAACTGACTCCTTGCTGAGAATGCTACAAAATCTATCTTTTCCTGTTGTTCAGTTTTGCTTTCTTTATGCCCTACAAGTATTGATCTTGAGAACACAACTCAGTAACCCCCCACCCCTGCCAGATCTCCACCTCTGAGTATGCTTCCAGAAAATCTGATCCATGGCATCTTCTAAGTTTGAATGGCTTCATACTGTATATAGAAAGAATCAATGTATACTTTTCCCAAAAGGGCATTAAAGTAGGCCTAAATTAGCGTTATCAAATAAAATAGTGTGAAGTTCCCACATGCTCATGTAATATAACATCACCTTTAGAGATGATCTTTTGTAGCTTGGCACTTTAAAGAGTGACTTCTCACCACATTCATAACAGTGCTACAAAAAGAGAAATGATAAAGAGGCTACTAATGAAAAGAGTAAATAGAAGAGCAAAGGAGAGAAAGAGGAGTATAAGAATTTTTTTTTTTTTTTTTTTTAAGATTTTTTATTTATACATACAAGCTGGGGTACAGGCCAGAGGCGTGGGGCGGCGAGAGGGTTCACCAGAGACGGAGCGGGTAGCAGAACAGGCAGATCAGAAATACACTGCTGAGGGGGAGCAGCAGGCGAGGCAGGAGAGGTCTGCCTCGCCATGTGGGATTCTCCCCGGCCGGGCGTCGAACTCGCCGCCGCTGCCGACAGCTCCACAGCGCAGCGCCCAACCGCTGCGCCACCGGGGAAGCCCGGAGTATAAGAATTTTAGCTTTCTACTAAAAATAAAAAGAAAAATCTCTTTTGCTTGTATCTGTACAGATCTTAGTGTCATTAGTTTAGTGGTTGGGAACCTCAACCCTTAATAAACACCCGTAAAGTTTTTTATCCCTGCAAAATCTTAATTCTACCCATATCTATTGGAACAAGAAAAAACTCACATTTATTTGCATAGCCAATAGTGTCTGGTGGGGTTGACTGGCTACATCACAATATACCATGGCTATTTTTGATATTCAGGATAAAACATCAAGTGGAGACAAGGCCAGGAAAGTGGAAAAGAGAAGTTTCAAAACAAAATTCACACCCACTCTCTTCCCTGCATAATTATGCAAATAAAATGATAATCACAGAACTATAGATTCTATTTTGACCAAGTCCATAGTAGCATTGTGCAGTGAAGAATTGAAGTAATTATCTGCATGATCAAAGCAATAGATTACTTTTATCTTTAAAAGACAAATTATCATGATTATCAGGCTACTCCTTTCAATTATACTGATTAGTCTATTGATGGAGATCAGGTCAAAAGAATTTCTTCCTTTTGTTCTGATTTTCCCAACATCACACAAACAAAGATGTGGTATTTCCATGACTACTTTACCACAACACAAGATCAGGTTGGGGAGAAGGAGCACTTCTTAGTGAAATCTCGCATGTGGGTAGGGAACTGGGTGAAGGCACTCACAAACGCAACTTGTTTAGCTGGATGAATGTTTAATTGGAAGAATTCAACAACTTGCTGTTTTCTCCCAAATATACTTAATATTTTGTTTTCAAGGAGACCCACCCCATCGGCTTGTGCAACTGCTCTTGACCCTTCTAATTTGAAGGAAAAAAAATCATTAAAATAAGCCTTTCAAATCCTTTTACTCGCCATTGCTTCCATGTCCCTTTTGAAGTTCAGTGAGTGTTGTCTGTGGCAGTTGTTATTATTGTCATTCATAGGTATTAAAAAAATGCATTTGTTGCTATTATGAGAGAAAGCTTTTATTCTTCTGGCATAGAGCTTTCTCTGGCATACAGGAATGATATTAATATTTGTATATTTTTATCTTGTTATTTATTGAACTCTCCCTTTAGTTTGATGACAATTACAAAGATTCTCTTTTTCCCCTTTAAGCTATATGATAATAGCCCTTGTAAGTAATAATAATTTCTTTCATTTTAGTAATTTTATATAATTTTTAAGTCATGACTCCTATTTGCCAGTATTTTTAGAATAGCTTTAAATAGAAAGAGAGACAACTATAAAATAAGTGTGATGGGGATATGGTATACAGAATGGGGAGTATAATTGATATTGGTAAATATACATTTGAGACTTGCTTGAGACAGTGGGTCTTGAAGATTTTTGTCACGCACTAAAAATGGAATTTTGTGGCTGAATATTGTGATAGATGCTAACAGGGTTTGTGGTGGTTGGTCATTTTGTGAAACATATAGCTGTCAAGCTAATGTGTTGTACACTGGAAATGATTATAGAGTTGTATGCTATTATAGCTAAACAAACCCCAACCCTCAAAAGCCCATGCTTGAACTCACCAAATATGTGAAAGTTGAGCTAAAGCTACAAAAAATACAGTAATGGAGAAAGTATGCTTATTTATAATTATCAGAAGAATGTGTCTAGAGTTTCACCCTTAAGTATAAGGTTGACCTTTTGGTTTGGCTAGATATAATTGTTATTGTTGTCATGATTATTATTATTTTGTTGAGAACCCTTCCTTCTCTTTTATTAATTCATCACATATTCCAAACATCTTGTGAATAGCAGAATGTATTATACTTTTAGATTTTTAGATTTTCTACTATTGGTTTGCTCTCTTTTTTTATTCTTATGCTTTTGTTTTCTTTCTTGAGTGGATTTTCTAGGGACACACACACACACACACACACACACACACACACACCTATTAGTTTATTAAAGGATGGATCTTGAATTTGTGGATTAATGCTATTTTCTCCTTTATTTCTGGTTATTAATCAATTTTATTTTGCATCTGAGTGTAAGATATGTCATATACCTTAGGTTTTGGTAAAATGGTGTACTCATTGTCTTTATTTTCTGAATAATCTACTTTTGGCATTTCAATTTCTTCTTCATTCTAGTGTTTATATTAAAAAGTTTTCTTAGATGCTTTTAATTTTTGTTTGCACTTTTATTATTGATTTCTAGTTTTATGGCTTTGTATCTGGAGAATGTGGTCAGTCCAATTTCTGCTTTGTGGACTTATTAAATTTGGCTTAAAATAGGATTATTTTTGTAATTATTTCACTTTTCAAAGCAAATGTATTATTTGAGGAGGACTGAAGTTCAATATTTGTGTACAAGCTCAGTCTTACTCATTACATTTTAATACAACTTTTTCTCTACATTTGAATATAACTCAGTCCCTGAGGGACTGAGACTTTTACAATTATCTTTCAGGATTGAGTTTATTTTTGTTTTAATGCTTGTAATAGTTCATCTTTATATCTTTGTGGTGATTTGTACTGTCAATAAATCTTATCACATTTAGCCTTTTGCCTTGGATTTATACTATCTGAAATTAATAGTTATTTCTGTTGTGTTTTTTCTATTTTTTTTTCCCTAAAATTTTTACTCACACTTAAAATTTTAATCGTTTAATATTTTGTTATAGATGTTTCTTTTAAATTTGCTTATGGCTGTGTTTTATTTTTGATACTGATTTTTTTTTAAAAAAAACCAGTGTTTGCTATTTATTATAAGATATGGAAATAACCCAAATGCCCAAAAGCAGATGGCTGGATCAAGAAGATGTGGCATATAAACACAGTACATATACAATACTATTCAACAATCAAAAAAGATAAACTCATGCCATTCGCAGCAACATGGATGGAGCTAGAAGGGATTATCTTCAGTGAAATAAGTCAGAAGGAAAAAGAAAAATATCAGATGGTTTCACTTATAGGAGGAATATAGGGGAACCGAATAAGGAATCAGGGAAATAAAAACAATAAATACAATAAAACAAAAATAGCAGGCAACTATAAATCAGAGACATTCTGCAGGGAGGGGAGGAGAGAGATCAAAAGAGGGGAGGGACCAGCATAAGGGACTATGGTGATGGTGCACAGGTGAATTGGTAGTGGGAATTCTATGGGGACTATACCTGAGAGGAAAAAGCAAACGTTGTCCAAAAATAAACAATGATGTAAAAAATATATTAATAAACTATATATATATAAATAACAGTGTTTGAAATACAAGTCTTGAAGTCATTAGGCTAAATGAAAAATTCAGTCACAGTAGACCACATATTATTTGATTCCATTCATATAAAATATCGAGAGTGGGTAAGTCTATAGAAACAGAAAGCAGGTTATTTTCTATAACATAGTAGAATTTTTTTAATAAAGGATTTTTTTTCTAAATAATTTACATTTTTGGACTCAAACATGATGGAATAGATAACATAAATACATGTATCTATAGTTTCATAATAATAGGTTTTTAAGTTGCCTACTAATATGTGTTGGGTCTTCTGTGGACTAGATAGTTAGGAAACCTGAAAAATCATGTGAAATGGGTAAGGGGCTTTCCAGGTGTCCACTGCCTCCTTTCCAGTTTCCACAAAACACAAAAGATTTGGGAATTCTGAGACTGTGTTCTGAGAGGTTAGGTGTTTTCTGAGTATGTTTTATACAAAATGTTTTAAAACTTTGAAGAGAGATCATGACAAGGAAACTCAGCTGACATTGTGGAAAGTACCATTGTGGAAAATATGGAGGATATTGGCTGTATTGGAAAAGGCAAATGCAAGAGTAACATTGGTCAGAGCCGCCAAGTTAAAAGGAAGAGCTAGATCTGAGGCATCACTCTTATGGCCAGAATTCCTATAATGGAGAAGATGTAGCATGAAGCAGCTCGTGATTGTGACTTGTACCATTTGCAGCTTTCCTGGATGTTGTCAGTAGACCTTTCACCTACCAACTCCTTAGTTATGACTGATAGCAAACTGTCAAAAAAACATGCCTGCTTTTTCCCACCTACTGAAACATATCGCTTCTATTTTATGTATTATGAGAAAATTGTGATTTAAGTAATTTTGAATGTCTAGTTCATATGAATCTGGATGAGGCATAAGTTGAGAGATGGTTATTTTATTATTACTGATAAATTTATGATCTTTTTATCCTGGGCTGAGGCTTCATAGTAGGCCGCTACAGTGGAAACTGTGGTAGATTGCTAGTTGCTTAGGCTAAATTAATTTTCCTTTTTATTCAACAAAATTCTGTGTGTTTGTGAATATGCAGGTATGTGTATATTTTATAACAGACTATATTAAAGCCAGCCTTCCCCTATCAATCAGAAGGTGAATTTATGTAACTGAAGTGAGAAAATGAGAAGCAAGCATTTGAACAGGGTTTTCATAATGCCTTTAGGAGCTGCCTCAGCTGAGAAGTGTGTTCTCTTTGCCTTTCTTCCCATTTCCCTTCCTGTTGCCTATAAAGTATATGTGAAAGCTACTGTTTTGCAGCCATCTTTGTATGTGTACACCTTTGTATATGACCTTGAGTATAGAAGCCAATAGTAGAACATGAAGACAGAAGATGCTTTGTTTCTTCTTGACCATGGAAAAGCTGTTCATAGCCTTGGACTAGATATCTTTGGATTTTTCTTAACTGAAAAAGAAGCTGCTACCTTATTTAATGTTAATTTTATTTTTTCCTATTACATGCACTAATCTTAGTAGATTCAAAAGGGCTCACCTTTAGTGGCTGCGTAGATTTCAAAACAAAATCTAGCCTGCTGTTTACAAGAAAATCATCTTATCATTAAAGACAAACAGAGTTAGTGTTAAACTTTGGAATACTATAAGCCATGGTGTCAGGAACAGCTATACTTTTATCAGATAAAATAGGCTTCCAATTAAAAAAGTGATAAGAGATAGAAATGGACTATACATTATGATTAAGGGCCTGATATAAGAAGAAATAACTCTTATAAATACATTGAACTAAATGATGGCATTCCAAGATATATAAGGCAATTACTATTAGCACTACAGATATTGACAACAACAGCAAAATAATTTTAGAGGATTTTAATACCTCACTTACAACTGTGGATAGATCAACAAGGCAGAGAATAAATAAGGAAACAATAGACTAAGGAAACTTAACAGATATCCACAGAAAACACAACCCCCAAACTTCTGCATATTTTTTGCCAAATGCACATGGAACATTTTTAAGACTAGGCCATATGTTGGGACACAAGTTAATTTGCAATAAAACAACAAAGATTAAAATCATACCAAGTACTCTTTTTGACCATAGTGCCATAAAGCTAAAAGTCAACTCTCAAAAAAAAAGCCCTGAATATATGGAGACTAACCAACATGCTGCCTATAAATAATGAATTCATAGGAAATTAAAGCAGAAATAAAAAAAATACCTTGAGACTAATGAAAACAAAAATAAAAGCTATCAGAATTCATGGGATACCACAAAAACATTCATAAGAGGGAAGATAATTGTAATACAGGCTCACATTAAGAAGCAAGAAAATTCCTAAATAAAAAAAGACATAACACATAAAGCAACTTGAAAAAGAGGGGCAAACAAGAACTAACTTTAGTAGAAGGAAGGAAATCATACAAATAAGAGCAGAAATAAATAAGATAGAAATAAAAAAATACCATATAGAATTAAACAACATGATCAAATTAAATTTATCCCAAGGATATAAAGATAGTTTAATTAAAATAAATCAATAATTTAACGTTATATCAACAAAAGAAAAGATAAAAATCATGATAATATCAATAGCTGGAACGAAAACATTAGATAAAATTCATCAACCATTTACAATAAAAACTATAAGCAAGATGGGGATAGAAGGAACACATCTTAATATAAAAAAAAATCCACATATTACAAACCTACAGTCAATATAATAAAGCTTTCTTTAACTGAAAACTTTTAAGATTAGGAGCAAGACAAGGATTGCACTGTCATCACTTCTTTTTAATTTAGTATTAGAAGTTTTAGCATGTGCAATCAGATAAGGAAATTAAAGGAATGTGAATAAAGGGAATCTGAATATTTCACTATTTTCCAGGAAGGAAACTTTTCAGGGGATACAGATAGGACAGATGATTTTGTCCTAAAAGAGATATTTTACTTCCACCCCTACTGGAAGGCAGCTCAGAGTCATTAAGTTAGTTTTAATTTCCAAAAATACATCTGCTTGCAACTCAAATATTTTTATGAGCTTTTAGGATACTGCCTCATGAAATAGATGTTTCTACAAAAAATTGCATTTTATGAGGTTGATGTAACTTATATATGCCATTTTTGAGATTCATGGTTTTGGATTTTTGCACTGTGCAGCAAAAGCACACAGATTCAATTGTAGCAGGCAGTTCTCATTTCTCTCTTGAAATTCCCCTTTAAATCTCAGTGTGGTCCTTTCAATTCTGATTACCAGACATCATTCTCTTCGACCACCTTTTACTTTGGTCATCATCAATCCCTTTCATAGTTATGAATGTCTAGAAAATATTTCTCATAAATGGATAAGATCTCCTGAATGTTTATACACTATCATTACTGCTCCCTTTCCTTTTTAGAGTGAAGAAGTGGAAATTGGGCAGAGTGTAGAATAAGAAAATTTTTCTCCAGTCTTGTTATCATGTATTTTCAGAAAACCATTTAAGGTGTTTATTAAAGAGCAATATAGTATTTATTTACAGAGATAAAATGCAATGCATAGGAAGTAGTTCTTAAAGTCCACGAGTGGAAACGATATCAGATATCAGATCCTTTCTTCATGTAATTGGAGGTGGGGACAGGTAGGGGGCATTTAGGGACATTTCTTCTTTCTCCAAGTGGAATAATATAGTATAATACAGTAAGAGTTGGAAATCTAGTCAAACTTTAAAATATAAATTTTTTCCAAATTATCTTAGATTCTTATGTTGCTGCTTCTGTTAGGGATAGTGTAGCTTATATCAGACTAATTCCCCTGCATTTAACACTGAACAAAATATGAAAAACATCTATGAAGAGGCATGGGGGAGTAGCTCAACATAGGCAAAAACACAGACAAAATCATAGTTGGAGATTTTTAATTTGAGGCTACCAGAAGTAGTGGATGGTGATTGGGGAGCAAAGCATGGAGATGGCTCAATGGTCATTGTTGGTGATTCTGGGTGCTTTGTGGTGGATATGGTGTGGATTTGGAGAGGTGTGAATTTATATCTCTGAATCATGTATGGTGTTGTGTACCAGTTTTACCTCAATAAAAAAGAAGATACAATTTAGAAAAAAGAAAAGTTATCAAGAAAAAAGCAATTACAAAAATCATTATCAGGTATAAAAATGGAGGCTATCTCTGCAGATATTTCATGCATTAAAAATAGTGAATATAATAAGCAATTTGTTTAGAGAGTAGCTCTCTGAAAATAATGCATCGAAGGTAATTTATTTTTTGAAAATTTACATATTTGCAAACGTTTTATTCATAGTCATCCTTGATACTTTGGCTGGATATAGAATAATAAATTGAACATATTTTTCCATCATATTTTAAGGCACTGTTCTATTGCCTTCTAACTTTTATTGTTATTAAAAAGTCTGATACTACTTTGACCCTGAATTTTTGCATAGGTCTTAAAATCTGGAAGTGATTAGAATCTAGAAGCTCTTAGGGAACTATAATTGCCAAATAATGCTCTTTGGCACTATGTATAGTCTTTGTTTGCAAATTCTTTTTTTTTAAGATTTATTTATTTATGCATACAAGCTGGGGTGTAGGCCTGAGGTGTTGGATGGTGAGAAGATTCACCGAGACAGAGAGGGGAGCAGAACAGGCAGATCAGCTGAAGTACAGTGCTGAGGGGAGCAGCGGGCGAGGCAGAACAGGCAGATCAGCTGAAGTACAGTGCTGCACCATGTCAGAATCTCCCTGGCCAGGTATCAAACTCATGCTGCAGTGGCTCTGGATAGCTTCATAGTGCTGAGTTTAATCTGTTGTGCCACCAGGGAGGCCCCAGTTTGAAAATTCTTAATTCCTAAATTCTTATTTTAAGAATTCTTAAATTCTTGGAAATTTTATTTCTTTGAAAGTTTTTTTTTCCTGTTTCTTTGCTTTAACATCTAGTGGTCTACCTGGTGTCCATGTTTTTATTTTTCAAACTCCCTGGGAGAAACAAATCAAAAATTTTATTATTTTACTTTTTATTAAAACTTAAAATTTCATTTTTTTAATAGATATTTTATTTATTTTTTGTTGTTTGTATCTTTTACATTATTGTGTGTTCCCCATAAGTTACCCACAACCTGTTCACCCGTGGAGCCATCACCATAGTCCTCCGTGCTCCCCTCTTCCCCCCTCTTGAGCCCTCCCCCTCCCCTCCTTCCCTGCTGAATGTCGCTTTCTTATTTGGCTCCCCTATATTCCTGTTATAAGTGAAACCATTCGATAATTTTCTCTTTCATTTTTTTTTTTTAAATTTCAAGGATGCTTTATTTTCTTAAGTTTATTTTTTAAACAGCATTCTGATCTTGTTTTATGACTGTAATGCTCTCTTTATTCCTTGGAGATTATTCGTCATAATTGGTTTCTTCTTCCCCTTGTATTGTTTCTCTTTGATGAGTTCCTTTTATTAAACCTATTTTTTTTTATCTTTCAGTTGAAGGTTTCCTCTAATGGTTATGATTCCTGGTTTACTATTTGTATTTAAGAGAGAGGCACTGAGAAGCTGTTGGAGCTTGCTGATTGAGCAAGGATTTGTTATTTTACTTGGGGGAGACACCCAGATTTTGTGATACTTGTTTTTTCTCTTGAGCTCTTTAAGTTCTCCAGAAAGGAATTCTCAAGTTTCTTCACTTCCAGTATTCTAGAAATTGAAAGGGATATGGGAATCATTGGTTTAAATTTTATAGACTAAATCTCTAATTTCTTGAACATATGGGAAGTCGTCAGTCTGGTTGAGTGGGGGAAGGGATCTGGGAAAAAGACTGCTCTCTATATAAATTTTCTTTTTTTTTATTTATTTATTTTCTTTTTTTTAATTGTTATTTATGTCTTTTACATTTTGTATTCCCCTTGGGCAGCCCACCACCAATTCACCCGTGATCCATCTCCATGGTCCCCTGTATTCTCCTCTCTTCCATTTTGTGCCCTTATCCTCCCCTCTCCCCCAGCCCCCACCTCCCCACGGTGAGTGTCTCTCTCCCACCCGGCCTCCCTATAGTCCTGTTATAAGTGAAACCATTCGATATTTTTCTTTTTCTTTCTGGCTTATTTCACTGAGTATGATTCCCTCTAATTCCATCCATGTCTCTGTAATTTGCATGTGTTTATCTTCTTTCCATGCTAAATAGTATTCCATTGTGTATATGTACCACATCTTCTGGATCCAATCATCTATTTTTGGACATCTGGGTTGCTTCCATACCTTTGCTATTGTGAATAGTGCCGCAATGAACATACGGGTGCATGTATCCTTTCGGATTAGTGTTTTTGTGTCCTTTGGGTAAATTCCCAAAAGTGGTATTGCTGGGTCGTATGGGAGCTC
>PVIJ01019739.1:0-22767 GCA_004024925.1 Scalopus aquaticus | reverse complement strand
ACTTTTGTGCAGGGTGTGAGGTAGTAGTCTAGCTTCATTTTTTTGCATGTGGCTGTCCAGTTTTCCCAGCACCATTTATTGAATAGACTGTCCTTGTTCCACTGCATTTTCTTTGCTCCTTTGTCAAAGATTACTTGTTCATAGATATGTGGCTTTAATTCTGGGTATTCTATTCGGTTCCATTGGTCTTTCTGTCTGTTTTTGTTCTAGTACCATGCTGTTTTAATTATTATGGCTCTGTAATATAGTATGAAACCAGGGAGTGAAATTCCTCCTTTTTCTTTCTTTTTTAGTTAGTAGGGCTTTAGCTATGTGAGTTTTTTTGTGGTTCCATGTGAATTTCATCAGTAGTCGATCTATTTCTTTGAAGAATGTCATTGAGATTTTTACTGGAATAACATTGAATCTGTCAATTGCTTTTGGTAGGATTGCCATTTTGATGATGTTAACCCTTCCAATCCATGAGCAAGGGATACCTTTCCATCTTCTTGTGTCTTCTTCTGTTTCTTTCAACAGAGTTTTGTAGTTTTCTTTGTATAAGTCCTTTATGTCTTTTGTTAGATTTATTCCCAGATATTTGATTTTTTTGATTTCGATTTTGAAAGGGATGGATTTCTTAATTTCTTCTTCTTAAGATTGGGTGTTTGCATAGAGGAATGCTACTGACTTTTGTGAGTTGATTTTGTATCCTGCTACTTTAGTGAACTGGTCTATTATTTTGAATAATTTTTCTATGGAGTTTTTAGGGTTTTGTATATATATTATCATATTGTCTGCAAATAGAGACAGTTTAATTTCTTCCTTTCCTATTTGAATCCTTTGAATGTCTTTCTCTTGTCTAATTGCTCTGGCTCAGACTTCCAGTGTTATATTGAAAAGTAATGGTGAGAGTGGACATACTTACTTTGTGCCTGATCTTAGGGGAAAGACCTTCAGCTTCTCACCGTTGAGTATAATATTGGCTGTGAGTTTGTCGTATATGGCTTTTATTATGTTGAGGTATGTTCCTTCTATCCCAAGGATTTCAAGGGCTTTTATCATAAATGGGTGTTGTACTTTGTCAAATGCTTTCTCAGAATCTATTGATATGATCATATGGTCTTTATTTTTTTTTTTTTTGTTGATGTGTTGGATTACATTGATTGATTTTCGGATGTTGAACCATCCTTGTGTCCCTGGAATAAATCCCACTTGGCCGTGTTGTATTATCTTATGGATGCATTGTTGGATCCTATTGGCCAAGATTTTATTAAATATTTTTGCATCAGTATTCATTAGGGAAGTTGGTCTGTAGTTTTCTTTTTTTGTGTTGTCTTTGTCTGGTTTTGGTATTAGAGTAATATTTGCTTCATAGAATGTGTTTGGTAGTACTCCATCGTTCTCAATTTTTGAAAGAGTTTGTGTAATATAGGGACTATTTCATTTTTGAAGTTTGGTAGAATTCATTTGTGAAACCGTCTGGTCCTGGGCTTTTGTTTTTGGGGAGGTTTTTAATTACTGTTTCAATTTCACTACTTGTGATTGGTCTGTTTAGGTGTTCTATATCTTCTTTGTCTAGTTTTGGTGATTGTATAGTTTTAGGAATTTGTCCATATCCTCTAGGTTGTTATACTTGTTTCCGTATAGCTGTTTATAGTAATCTCTGATTATTTTTTTTTTATTTTTGCTGTGTCCATTGTGATTTCTCCTTTTTCATTTATCAACCTATTTATTTGTGTTTTCTCTCATTTTTTTTTTTTCTTTGTAAGACTGGCTAGTGGTTTTTCTATTTTGTTTATTTTTTCAAAGAACCAGCTTTTGGTCTCATTAATCTTCTGGATTGTTTTTTTTTTATTTCCATTTCATTTAGTTCTGCTTTGATTTTTATTATTTCCTTTCTTAAACTGTCTTTTGGGCTTTTTTTGTTATTCATTTTCTAGTTCTTTGAGATGTGAGATTAAATTGTTTCATTGGGTTGTTTCTTGTTTCTTGATGTGAGCTTGTAATGCTATATATTTTCCTCTTATTACTGCTTTTGCTGTGTCCCAGACATTCTGGAAAGTTGTGTCCTCATTGTCGTTCAGTTCTAGATAATTTTTAATTTCTTCTTTGATCTCTTCGTTGATCCATTGCTTGTCTAGTAATGTGGGTTTCAGCCTCCATGAGGTAAGGAGGTTTCTTTTTTCCTTTTTATGATTTATTTCCAGTTTGACTCCTTTATGATCGGAGAAGAAGGCTGGTACGATTTTGATCTTAGTGTATCTGTTGAGGTTTGTTTTGTGGCCTAATATGTCATCGATCCTGGAGTATGTTCCGTGCGCACTTGAGAAAAATGTGTATTCAATTTTTCAGGGGTGAAGTGATCGATATCTGTTAATCCCATGTGGTCTAGGTCCTTATTTAGAGCTTTAATGTCCTTGGTTACTTTTTGTTTTCTTGATCTGTCCAATAGAGACAGTGGGGTGTTGAAATCTCCTACTATGTATGTATTTTCTTTAATATCTGTTTTCAGGGATGATAATAATTGTCTGATATATTTTGGTGCTCCTTCATTTGGGGGGTATATGTTGATGATTGTTATATCCTCCTGTTTTATTGTCCCCTTTATCATGATGTAGTGACCAGCTTTGTCTTTTTTTACCTTTTTAAGTTTGAAGTGTATTTTATCTGATATAAGGCAGGTGTTCCTGCCTTCTTTCTTGGTCCATTTGCTTGTAGGATTGTTTTCCATCCTTTAACTATTAATCTCTGTTTATCTTTTGCAATTAAGTGTGTTTCTTGTAGACAGCAGAATGTTGGGTTCTGTTTTTTGATCCATCCTGCTATGGTGTGTCTTTTAATTGGTGTGTTTAGTCCATTTACAGTTAGAGTTATTATTGATATACTGTCATACATATTTGTCTTTTTTATTTTTATTTTTATTTTTACCTTTTTGTGATTCTAGTCCTTGCCTAATTCCATATTTCCCGGTCTTTCCTCTGTTGGTTTTGTCTTCATGGTTCCTTGTAGTAAGTTTTGGAGTGGGGGTTTGGTAGTGATGAATTTCTGTAGTTTCTGTTTGTCAGAGAAGGTCCATATTCTCTCTTCATCGAGGAAGGAGAGCTTTGCAGGGTAGAGTATTTTTGATTGACATTTGTTGGCATGTAGTATATTACATATGTCTCTCCATTCTCTTCTTGCCTTTAATGTTTCTTAAGAGAAATCTTATGTCAGCCTGATTGGCTTTCCTTTGTAGGTTATTTGTTTCTTTGTCCTCATCATTTTCAATATATTTTCCTTGTCTTGAATTCTCGATAGTTTTACTATCATATGTCTTGCTGTTTTTTTCCTTTCATTGTAATAATTTGGAGATCTTCTGGCTTCCTGTATGTCAATTTTTGTTTCCTTTTTCATGTTTGGAAAGTTCTCTTCAATTATCTCCTTGAGAAGTTTCTCTGTTCCTTTGTCTCTCTCCTCTCCTTCTGGGATTCCTATTATTCTGATGTTTCCTTTTCTCATGGTGTCAGATAGTTCCTGAAGCTTTTCCTCATTCTTCTTCCTTTGTTTTTCTTTTTCCTTTTCTGTCTTGGTTCTTTCAGTATCTTTATCTTCCAGAGTGCTTATTCTTTCCTCCATGTGTTTTAATCTACTTTTATGGCTCTCTACTAATGTTTGTAAATCCTCCGTTTCCTTCATTTTCTTCTTTATGGATTCATTCTCGTTTTTCAGTTCTTCATTTATGTTCCTCAATTCATTGTTCTTTTCATTTAATTCTATTATTTTTTTATTATGGCAATTCTGAATTATTTATCTGTTAGGCAGATGTAATCTTCTATGTCCATATTATTGGGTTCTGAATAGGGATTTTCTTTCTGTGGTGTATTGTTTTGAGGGTCATTTGTAATTTTTTTTCTTCCTGTTGTTGGCCTTCTGCTTTGCTCTGGTCGTTGCATTCCTGTGCGGTTGGTGCCGGCAGGCATGGTTCTTGGTTCTACTTGCTGAGGAGTGTTTGTTGTTTCCTAGTGTCTGAGTTGCCTTGGCTGTGGCTGGGTATCTCCCGGATTTTCTTTTTTCTTTGTTGAATTTCTGTTTTTTGTGGTGTTTCTCCAATGTATTTCTGGTTCCAGGTGGAATTAGTGTAGAAAAAGGGGTGGTGGATTGTAGTTAAAAAAAAAAATACATATATATATATATATATATATATATATATATATATACACACACACACACACACACACACACACACACACATATATATATATATATATATAGTAATAATAAAAAAATTAAAATAGAAAAAAATAAAAAAGGTATTGGGTAGATGTAAGCTTGGGGAGAGTTTTGTAGTCCTTTTGCTTTTAGGTTTTGGAGTTTCCGGGTACGCCCCCTGCTAGGGTTCAACCCCCCCTTTCCAGTGTCAGATGTTGCTGTTGTCCTACTGTGGCTGCTGTCGTTTTATAGCTGCTAGTAGTCTTTCTGTTCTTTCTCTCTCTTTTTATTTTTCTTCTTCCCCTCAGTGTTTGCCTGGGGGTAATCCCTGCCTCTGTGATTATGTCTGGTGGGGAGGGGTCAAGAGTTCCCGATCTTAAGTTTCTTTTCTGCTGCTTGGGCCCCACTTCTCCACAAGGGGATGCAGGGGTGGAGGTTGTGGGCAGCTGTTGGTGCCCACCTAGGTTCTGGGGGGCCACTGTGCAACCACCTAGAAGTTGGGTGTGGGGCCACGGCGGGGGGGGGAGCTCTAGTTTCCTTTCTGTAGCCCTCCTGTGTGCCAAGATGCAGACACTTTGTGGAGGAGGGTGTGGTTGGAGACAGTTCCAGCAGGAGTCTGTATTCCAGGTCAGGTTACCTCCAGTCAGGTTAGAGAAAAGTAGAGTTCTCTAACATCAGCTCTTGGTGTCAGGTTACAGAGTAGGGAGGAGATTGTTTGAGGTGGTCTTTGCAGTTTTTCTGGCTAGACCAGTTTCTCAGGCCAATATATCACCTAGCAACCAGTGAGGGATTAGGACCCCACGGGGTGCTGGCAGTTTGTCTTCCCTACTAAGATGTTACCTAGCCCCAGGTGGGGTGTGGAAAGCAGTGAGCCTCAAGCTTTCCTGCACTTCAGAGCTGCCACGCAGGGAAGAGAGGGGGCTCCTGTGATGGGGGAGTGGGGGTCGCGCTCCCGTTAGTTGGCCAGAGCCCTCCGACCCCACAGCAGTTTCTAACCTTGTATTCAATGGTACTCTGTAAAGCTGGTTTGTCCGCCTCTCCTTTCTTTTGTTCCTCCGTGTGGGGTTTGGTGTCTTTCTCTTCTTTTAATTCCGACTTTTTGGTTTATCTTTAAGTCTAAAGCACCCATAGGGATGATTGTATTGTGTAGGGCATTCAGTTATCCTGAGATCGGCTCTCAAAATTAGGGATTTTTCTGTCTATAAATCTATATTTTGTGGAGAGCCTAATACTAGCATCTGTTCGCTGTCATGTTTTGGGGGCGTGTCCTCTTTTTGTAACATATTGCTAGTTTATAAATATGGAGGCAACAAATAATTTTATGAAAAATTATATAGGCTTTGAAGATACATTTTGACAAAAAATATATATCATAAATAATCCTTAAGTAAGAAAGGGGTTTTAAACAACAAACTGACTGCAGCTACTTCAGTCTAATACTCAGATTGGTCACTTATCTACACAAAAATGTTTTAAATTTCAATGTGTTCAACTAAACCTTTATCTAGAAGTAAATTATTAAAGCAAAGGATCAGACAGCATTCTCCCATCTTATACTTATTTTTATACAATATTAACTTTATTAAGCTTCATGAACTCTTTCCTTAAATATATCCTCAAATCTGGCTTATTTGTGTTTACTGATTGAAAACCAGATTCTTTTTCTTTTTATGTTTTGTCTTTTGATAATAGCAAAGTAAAGAATTCTAAAGTCACATATTTAAAGACGAAAAAAACACTGACAAAAGCTATACATGCTTTTTCTCTCTGATAGACATGACTTTATTTGGATAATTTGTGATCATAAAAACACAAACCTTAGCACACTCTTTTTAGAATTCCTTCTTCATGTGCATGAACTGTACTAAATTAAGTGCTCTAAATTTGCAATACACTGAACAACATAGATAGGTGCTGTTAATTTGCGCATGCATGTGTGCAAATACATGTGTGTGTGTGTGTGTGTGTGTGTGTGTATACTGTATCCCTCATGTTACTTCTTTCCTATCATCCTGGTAAAGGACTTTGAATAATGGTCAAAAGTATCCATTACAATGTCTTTACTCACTGGACTTGTTAAAAGGGCTTTACATCTTCAGTCTCTTTTGGTTCTAAATATTGGAGATATTGATTAGTTTCTCTTGATTATAGCGATTTTACAAAACCTTGTATATATGAGGGTACTGGGGAGGTATTGGGGATTTGTCTACCATCCCCAAAAGCACTACTCTGCCCTTCATATTGACCAAAATAAATATTATCATTGTCTTCTTTCCATGTGGCACTTGATATTTCAAGGCATAATTTTTTATTGTTATGTAATATTTTATGACTACTATAAATGTGCATATTAAAATTTCTTAAAATTGCAGTTAGTGGAAAAAAAACCAGAAACTAAAATGACTAAATCTAGGAAGGTATGCTAACTTGTTTTGTATAATTATTTTAGCATTTTATAATATCCTATATGATTTGCTTCTGGTTTAACTATTATGTCTAATTCTCAGTTAAGTTTACATTTCAGAGTTTACAAATTGATATTTAAATATTTTAGTTAAATGTAATACAATAATATAATGCAATGCAGTTTATTGTCTTTAGTAAAGGAAAGGGTATTTTAACATCTAGAAATGCCTTATGTACAATGTGAGTGAAAACAAGACTTTCATGTTCTACCTTCACAGCAAAGTTTGTTTCTTTTCCAAAAACTTGAGCTAATAATATTACATTTTATTAATATTGAAAATTATTTTAGATAATGAGTACAACTTTCTTAAAAATTTTAAGTGATTTGAGTCCCCATCAAGGAGACAAATTACCTCGTTCACTCAGGTTCTATCCTTTTTAGCATGACAAGTTTGAAAGAGATCCCTAACTTCTTCAAATTCAGTTCCTTTTTCTTAAGATAAATGCACCTTCATTGATATTTTGAGGGTAACATGATGTAATAACTGGAGAATACTTAAAATGCCATAGGCTTGGGATTATTGTTAGTTGTCATTATAGTTGCTAGTATTGTTGATGTTATCATTTTTAGAAAGCTTTAGGTAAGAGTTTTCCTTATATCAAGGCAAAATTTTACGTTTTGTAAATTCCTCCTCATTCTCCTTCAGATATGTTATCTCCAGTGATTGGTTTCCCCTGCGCCTGCTGAGGCCCGGGAGAGACCCGCCTCCAAGTTATATAGGTTTTGAATGATACAACTAGGAGTAGGACATATTTTAAGGTTCTAGGAATTTTTACAGTTTTAAACGCCTATGGATTAGGGGATAGGGTGACAGTATAATTTATTGCCCCAATTAAGACCATTTTAACAATAAAAAAAATACCTACTTAGAGTAAAAAGTAATATATCATTATACTTTATGTATGTTTGTAAATATATTTCTTTTAAAAGGATGGAATATTATTTGGAACATTTTTCCTTTTTTTTTTAAGGACTTATTTACTTATGCATACAAACTGGGGTACAGACCAGAGATGTGGGGTGGTGAGAGGGTTCACCAGAGATAGAGTAGGGAGCAGAACAGGCACATGGACAGAAACACACACTGCTGAAGGGAGCAGCAGGGGAGGCAGGAGAGGTCTGCTGCACCATGTGGGAATCTTCCAGGCCAGGCATCAAACTCCAGTCAGTCGCTGCTGCCAACAGCTCCACAGCAGAGCGCTTAACCTCTGTGCCACCAGGGAGGCCTAATTGCAACATTTTTAAAGCTCACCCTCACAATAGTTATTATGCTACCTTAAAAGGTGATGCAAGAACTGAGAGAAAGTTTAAGGAACATTTGTGATAATATCTTGTATTACTTAAGAAGAAGTTGCTAATGAAAGTGAATAAACTTACTCAAAGTAATATCTGCGATGGAGCCAAGATTTCAGTCACTGATATTCTTAAGCTATATTATGATATGTCTACAAGGGGTTAAAATGCAAAAAGATGAAAAGGGGGCTCCAAGTTTCACGAGAATTGTTTATTATGATGAGTGGGTACAGAGAAGTCATAGAGGTGTTGATAAACAATAGATGCGTTCTTGTTCTTCAGATTTTTGGGAAACAGCAAGTTATAGAGTAGTTTAAAAACAGAGAATAAAGTAAATCAATAGGTGACTGTCTTGGCCAGACAGCCTAAGAACTACTATGGATTGCAGACAATGTCCTTAAGGAGCAGTAATACTTAATCTATATGAAACTCTTCAATCTTATATGTTTGTGTGTGTAAGTTGTTAATGATTAAATGCTTAATGTTATGTTTTATTTATATATAAAGATGTTTGGTGACATGAAAACATTTGTATTTCAAAGACATGTTTATAATTTGGTTTGTTGAAGGACAGAACAATAATTACCTAGATGAAATAGTCTCACTTTGCAGATTTCAAATTGTCAAGTAGAATGTTACGGATATAATTTTTAATTTTAGAGAAATTTCTAATCCTTCTGAGGTGGTGCTACTCTAGATCCCCAAGGTTAGGCTGTTATGGTAAACAGACTATTTGAATATTTAATCTTATGTATACACAGGGAACATCATCTCTTGACACAACTGAAACAACATTTCAACTTGGAGATTTTGTTATTCCTTGTATTTAACTAGTGCCAACTGCAGTACTCACAGGACTTAAAAATACAGACACAAAAATGGAAAATTATAATGCATGTATTTAAATATGAAATAATAATTAATGCATCATTTACAGACAAATATACAGAAGCAAACTTATTTTTTCTAATTTTCTTGCTAGAAATATGCACATTTGGTTTCATATTTCTAGATGATTGATAAACATGTATCCCCTTTTTGAATGATGATAGAGAAAGAATCATTTTGCATGATGAAAAGTGCCACAATTTTTTTTTTTTTTTTTTTTTGGTCTTTTCACTTTCTGATGCTCATTATGCTGGAAAAAGTTTTCCCTGAGTACAGAAGATTCATGATAACTTTAAAAGGTAGATTACTTTAAAGTATTATATTAGAGTATCTGAATGTGTTGATGCTTATATTTTAGGAAAAATAGACAAACAACAAAATAGCACTGTGAACAAAGTAAGAGTGGAGAAATTAGAAATCCAACATGGATTTTGTTCCCTCCTCTCCTGTAACCAAATTAGAGATGTGCAATGATGCTTTGTAAAAACGATTCACTGGGAGTTATTTATTCTCACCACTCATTGAGCTACACAATTGTCTTGCTTTCTTTGGGAGTTGTCGCTCTAAAGGTAGCTGGGTAAGCACAAAGAAACAATGAGCAGGCTGAAAAACAATAATTTCTTTAATGAGGTCCAGGGGAAAAAAAAATCTTTGCAAATAGACACTCAAGCAATTTAGAATATTGCAAGTGTCTACCTTCTCTAATTAATCGGAAAATTACAAATTTTAGGAGATTTAGTAAAATGTTCTTAATGCAAGAAGTACTGATTCTTCTAATTTTTAACAGTGCTAAACATTGTATTATAAATTAGAATGATGTGAATAAACCCACACAATTTCACAAATTCATAGAGGCTTTTTTTTCCCTCTTTGAGTAAATTGCTTTGGTACCTATTTTTCCACAATGCTAATAACTTTCTCAAACAATTTTTGAGTTTATGAGAGCCTTTGGCGTTTTTTTTTTTTTTAAAGATGTATTTATTTATGCATACAAGCTGGGGGGTAGGCCAGAGGTGTGGGGTGGTAAGAGGATTCCCCCGAGAGAGACAGAGTGGGGAGAAGAACAGGCAGATCAACTGAAGTATACTGCTGAGGGGAGCAGTGGGAGAGGGAGCAGAGGTCTGCTGCACCATGTGGGAAGCTCCCTGGCCTGGGATGGAACTCGTGCTGCAGTGGCTTGCCATAGCTTCATTGCGCTGAGACTTAACCCTTTGTGCCACCAGAGAGGCCCTGGAGTTTGTTTTATTACTACCAGCTCTGTATATTTAAAAGATAACTTTTACTCTATAGAATAGCTAATAATTCTAAACAAATTGTGTAACCCTATTCCAAATCAAAAACAGTCTTCAAAGTTACAAGAATGACTTACTTGTGTGAATCAGCCATTCTTTTTCCTGTTGTCAGTTACCTTAGAAAATCTTTAAAGTAGTGATTTTACTACAGTAATAAAAGAGAACAAAGACACATAAGAAAAATTAGCATTTAGTAGTATAGTTTTAATTTTTTTTCCCAATGGTACATTTTAACATATCTATAGCTATATCTTTATTTTATGTTCCATATAATTTTTAAAAAAGATTAAATTTATTAAGGATATTACAGCAATAAACCATGTATTACATTAGAATTTCTACTGATTTTAACTTTGAAACATGTACAGATTTTCCTATTAAGAAAGGGAGAAGGAAAAAGATTTATAAGTTGTCACAGCTTTATCAATAACACTGAAAAATGAAAATAATCAAAATATCCAGAAATAGAGGATGGATAATTATATAGTCATTAAAATGCTTGTGAAACTCATACATGCTGTAAGAAATTGTTATAAAAATTATAAAAATCAGAATATGAACTGAATGTACAATAGAAGTACACTAATTATGCAAAAGTAGAGAGACAATAATAGCTATTTCTATACTGGCAAAGGGAGGATATTTTGGTGACTTAAGTTTTTTAATTTATAAACTCATTATATTATTAACAACAAACATGTCTTCCTTTTATAGCCAGGGGGAGGAGACTGCATCTGTGATTTACTAAATTTTTTAAAGGAGATAAACAAGTCAGTCAGGGCAAGATACTCATTCCATGAATTCAAAATCTTACTCTGGCAAACAACCTGTGTTTTTTTGTCATGGACTGTTTGAGAAATGTAACTTAGAAGATACATTCTTACTGCCAGAGCCTCTAGAAATATTGTAGAGATTTAAAATAAACTTTGACGCCTCAGTGCATCTCTATCCAACTTCTCCCTTCTTTCTGACCAAGCCTGTTATTTGGCTGTTTACACAAATAACACACTGTCTGCTACCTCTTTCTTTGACATAACTCAAGTACTATATTAGTACTATATTAGTACTCAAGTACTATTTATTTAATTTTAAATAAATTTAAAATGTACAATTTATTTAAAATTCCATCTGTATTAAATTTATTTGCAGGAAAGTCAACATTTCTATGTGAAATATTCCTCACTAAGTAGCAATAAATGATAAGTTTAAACACCTGGGATGTGTTCATTCACTTAATGAGAAACTTCTGACCCCCAAAATCATTTATCGGATCTGGGAGATTCCTTCCTGTCCCTGAGATTGCTCTCTATCTAATTTCTTCCATGCTATTAAAATTCATTTCTAGAAACTAAGAGAAGTGAAGTCAGGACATTTAGTCCATGTGGGTCTTTTCACATAGAACTATCCTAAATAAATTATACATGTTTTCTTATTCCAAATAGTTTTCACCCAGGTGTTCAAGAAATTCCCATCAGTCCCCCTTTGGTGCTTGAGGTTGGAAAATTCTATTTTCTACCACTGAGTTGATTGTAAGTACCACCCACTGTCTCAAAGGTTGCCCTTCACTGTTCCTCTCACATACATACTCTATCCAATGTCTTTTAAATTATAAGATGGTGAGTACATTAAGTATCCCTGATTCTGTAGAGCTAGCTGATTGTTTCATTTCTTTTTGTTGGTTATTCCCCCAAATTGGGGGGAATCATCCTAACCTGTATATTTTAATGCTATTTAAGAGGAAACCTAATTACATATGCAAAAGTTACAAGGAGAGTCCATATTCTGGGACATAAAATAAGTCTAATATATTTAATATTCATCATACAAAGTATGCTCGCTAACCATAATGAAATTAGAACTCATAATAGAATTATATCTGGAAAATCTCCAAATATTTGGAAACTGAATAGTACACCACTAAATAACAACAATTAAAATGGAAATTAGAAAGTATTTTATACTGAATGGAAGCAATAACTCATCATATTAAAATATGTAGAAAATTGCTAACGCAGGAGTTTAAGGGAAACTTAGAGAAATAAAGGTCTACATAATAAAAGAAAAAAGGTCTCAGATCAATGGCTTCAGAGATTGGCAGCTTTCTAGAATTAGAGTTGGAGCTTTCAGCCTACTCCCCTAACCTCTAGGGAGAGGAGAATAACTGGAGAGTTAATTGATGGCCAATGACCAATGATTTAATCAATCATGCTTATGTAATGAAGTCTCATTAAGAACCAGAATGTGGTTTGAAGAGCTTTGAGGTTGATGAGAACTGAGGATAAGGAGAATTGAGAATCTAAGAGAACAGTATACTCAGAAAGCATGGACGTTTTTCCCCGACTTTGTCCTATACAGTTTTTCCATTTGGCTTTTTCTAATTATATCATTTTATAATAAACAAACAATTTAATATGTTAAATGTTTCTCTGAGTTCCGTGGGCTACTCTAGCAAATTATAATCACTCAAAGAGTAGGTTGTTGGTATTTCCAAATCTATAGCTAGTGGCCCAAAGCAAAGGTGATAACCCAGACTTAAAATTGGCTTCTACAGCGGAGGTGTTGGGGCAATCTTGTGGGACTGAGCTCTTAACTTATAGGATCTGAGGCTATATTCTGGTAGATTATGTCCGAATTGTTTTGAGTTGTAGGACCCTGAGCTGATGTCAGAGTAATTTGGTGTGATGAAAGAACCCACACATCAGAATTAATTGTTTCCAGAATATTAACAGGTTGCTTTGTTTTTTACTTTCTGAGCTGTATAAGTACCACTACATTGTTTTGGCTTCATGAGCTATCTGTTAAGACTCATCCACAAGGAATGTCTTTTTTCCTTGAACTGTCTTTGTATCTCATCTTTTTTTTTTTTTTTAATTCTGAATACAATGTGTTTGGATATGTGCTGTTTGTCTTTGGCACTTTTATACTCATGGTTCTCTGATATTCATGGATTTGTGATTTTGTTTTTCGTTAATTTGGGACAATTTTCAGCCATTATCTTTTTGTTATTTCTTCTTATTCTGTTCTCTTTCAATATTCAACTCCTAGAATTCCACTTACATGGATATAACTCAATTTGATGTCTTTCCAGTAGTATTTTATTTTTTATTTTTCCAGTTTTGTAATTTCTAATGAGCTGTGAATTCACTGATTCTTTCTTCACTTGCGTTTTTATTCCTAATGAATACTTCAAAAAAGTTCTGTGTCTCTTTACTGCATTTTACATTTTGGGATTTTTTTACAGAAAAGTTTCCATATCCTATCCAGTTCTGAAACATTTCTAATGATATTGACATGTATAGTAGCTAGTAAATGACCACCCAAAGTTGTCCATTATGGACTTTAATGGTGTCTATCCTAAATTCATATGTTGATGTACCAACCCAATCCCCTCTGTGACCTATCTAGAGATGCAATATTTAGGAGATAATTAGGGTTAAGTGAGGTCCAAATCTGACAGTGCTTTATAAAGGAAGAGAGAGATCTCTCTTTATCCACCATTTGAAGACATAGCAGACAGGGGACTCTGGTAGACAGGTAAACCCCTTACCAGAATTTAATAATGTTCTTAAGAAGGTCTCATACTTTAAACCTCTGGAACTGAGAGAAAATAAGTTTCCATTTAAGACTCCCAGGCTTTGGTGTTTTGTTACAGTGGTCTCAGCTTAAAAGACATTCCCTAGAACTGTGAATAAGTTACTTTAAATGTTAAAAGTTTCTTTACAGATGTGATGGGGGTATTATCCTGGATTATTCAGATGGGCCCAATTAACTCTCAAAATGGAGTTATTGTTTTCACCAAAGCTATGGCCAAGGATAGTGGACCAGAGAGAGATTTGACCTGTCACTGAAGATAAAGGAGAGATGCAAAAGCCAAGAATGCAGGAGGCTTCTAGCAGTTGAAAAATGGATTATCTCCTAGAGTCTTCAAGAAAAATAGTTTTGCTTATTCTTTGATTTTCCTTTAGTGAGACTAGTATAGGCTTTCTTGCTGACAGACCTATAAGAAAATAAATTTATATTGTTAAAGACATGAAAATTATAGCAATTTCTTAAAGGGACAACAGGAAAATTATCCAGTATAGAATTCTGGACCCTTTATTGTTTCCTCCCTGGGTCCTGTCCCAAATATACATCTCTTTTATTTATGTTTGCATTACTCTTCCCCTGATATTAATAGATCTTCAAATAAGCACTGGTGATGAAAACATTTGCTGTCCCTCCTCTTAAGAATTTTGCTCACAAGGGACCATGGAGATGGATCACGGGTGAATTGGTGGTGGGCTACCCAAGGGGAATGCAAAATGTAAAAGACATAAATAACAATAAAAATATATATTATACAAAAAAAAAAAAAGCATTTTGCTCTTAAGGAGTAAAGGGTGGAGGTGAGGTTTTGTATCTTTCCTGATACAGCAGTAGATGTCCCTCTTCAGACCAGAGCCACAAAGCAAGACCAGTTTTCTTCCCTTCCCCAAATCTTTTCTTGTGTCCTCAGAAGAGAAGAAACTACTTTTTTTAAAAAAAGATTTATTTATTTATACATACAAGCTGGGGTACAGGCCAGAGGTGTGGGGTGGTGAGAGGGTTGGTTCACCAGAGACAGAGTGGGGAGCAGAACAGGCAGATCAGAAATACACTGCTGAGGGGAGCAGTGGGCGAGGCAGGGGAGGTCTGCCGCGCCATGTGGGAATCTCCCAGGCCAGGCATCGAACTCGCGTCACTGCTGCCGGCAGCTCCACAGCGCAGCGCTTAACCGCTGCGCCACCAGGGAGGCCCGAGAAGAAACTACTTTTGAGAACAAACTCCCTCCCTACCGGTGATATCAGATATTTTTTTTTTCATATTTAGCCATATTTGGCATTTAAAATAGTTTAAAATCTTATCTGAATTATTCTCACTGCCTTGCTTATGGCCATTGAAGCCTGTTGCTCCCATACTTTCCCATGGGAGAGTCAGTGCTTATGGTTTATTTGTTCTAGGAGGGAATGATCTTCCTTGAATTCATCCTACTTGATTAAAAAAAAAAAGGCAAACCTTATATTAAGGATATAAACAATACTCCCTCCACTTTTCTATATCCTAAGCATATTCAAAACCCCAATTCTGCTTTTAATTCGGGTTTTCTTTCTATTTGTTTTAACATAAGAATAAAAGTATATGACTAAAATGCGTGACCTAAAATTCATTGCTTCTGATATTTTTTTATTATATATTTCAACATTAAAACCTATGCTTTTAACACCTGTTAAAATATATTATTCACCTATTTTACTCTTTTCTGGAATTTCTTATTTTTACATATGCCTTGAAATGTGATCAATAGTAGAAGTAATGTGCTAATGGCATATTAGCAAAAAAAGACAAATTGAATGCAATTTATATTCAGTATTATGTAGACATTCATTTAATAACATATTAAAAGTAAGGTGGAAAATAATTTTTCATTATCTGCTAATATGATTTTAAGTTAGGAGAAAAAAAATCTGTGAATTACAGAAAATAATCTGTGAAGATTTTCTTCAGATATATTTTCTAGAGGAAATTGGTACATAAGAACAAGAAAATAACAGTGCTTTTTATAATACTGTAATAAATAAAACTGGACAAAATCTTAAGCAATATAGAAATGTTAGAAAATATGATTTAGTCATAAAAATATTGCTTGTAAAATGAACTATGTATTTTGAATAATATGGATGAATCTCAAACATAGTATGTGTGAACACGCAACTTTTAGAAAGGTGTAAAATTTATGGTAAGTTATACAATACAAATAATTTTGGACATTCTTTTGCTATTTGTACATGAGTGTATAGTAGTGTATATGTATTAATGTGTGTGATATATTACACAAAGCAAGAGTTCATAAGCCAAATTCATAATAGTGATAGTCTATCCTGATAATAGGAGAAATGAACAAAAACAGAATTGGAATACTTAATTACACATTATCATTAATGTATTCTTTATTTTAGAATAAATAGCAAACATGGCAACATTTTGTTAATATTAGGTTAAATTGCTATGTTATTTATTTAACTCTGTTTTCATCTTAGTCTATATTTTATTTCCAAGTTAGAAATATCTCACGATTGGTTAAATGTGTAACCAGTTTTGATATATTCCTGCTTTATGCCATGTTTATGCTATGTCAACCCTTTCCTAGGCAATAGTATATGATATTTTAAAATCTGTGCCTTTGCATTTAACCTTACAGAGTTTTATTTTTCTTTTGGACATTTCACTAAATATTAAAAGTGCTATAGGTTTATTTTTATCTTTAGCAATATGAACTACTTAAAAAGCTATTATTGCATCTCAATTGTGTGAGCATATTGGCAATTCCATTGTCTGAATCATCTGTATATTTTATTGAATGAACAAAAATAAAGATTGTTTCCATGTTAGATACTACACCATATTCCAGCTTGTAAGAGTACCTAGCTACTTATAATCATTCTTGCAGTTTAGCATGAAGGCCATTACCAGAGCCTGTATATTAAGAACTAGTAACGAGTAAAGATCCAAGGATATTGTCCAGAGTCTGAATCAGCACTGTCATTAACGACCTCATTGTAACAGGGCATGGAATTACATATTGATCTCTGGTTAGCATGCAGAAATCCTAGTGGCCCTCCGAGTAAGGGACTTGTACAATGTGAGGACACAGATTAATCTAACATTCTGAGATTTTAAGAGTGAAGGTGAATGTGTTATATATATAGTTCTCTATCTCTTTATGAAGGAAGCTTAGAAGTATGTTAGAGCAATCTGAGCAGCAAGAATGAATCACAATTCATCATCAAAAGTCGACACATCTCCCTGCTCCCATTTTTGTTAAGCAGATTTAAGAGGTAAGCAAAACAAAATCAGTTAATAATTAAAAAACACAATTAGAAACAAAAGAAAAAAGTCAATATGAAAGTTACTAAAAGCATTAAAGTAAGCAACTATTGAAACTTCTAAAACTCAATTTGATTGATCACTTTGCTCTTATCTGTTATCTGAACCTGATCATAAAGGGAAATAAATAATAATGACAATCACCACCATTTATTAAGTAGGTTCTATGTTCAATAGATTTAGGTTTCTGTATATATAATTTAATTCAATTATTAAAATAATTATTATAGAAATATATTGCTTTTTTGATTTAGAGAGTTAATCTGTATTTGGAGTTTCTTGATTTGACTTTGTCTTCCAGATTCTTTTTGATTTGTGTATACACTTTGGAGAAACAGTCATTTTGTGTGATATTAATTTCCCAAGACAGTATTATTTTTTCTGCACAGTCTTTAACACACATGAAGATATTATACATTCATATTGTTGTCATTTATATGTATATCTGCACACACATTTTGAGAGATATGATGTAGGTGAGTCACAGTTCATATTTTACTTTAATTGCTCTTATATAAATGCATTTAATAATCTTTAACAGCTCTTATAAATTTATTTTAATTATCACAGCAATTAGGTTCAGACATGCTTCTTAGTTTATTTGTATTTCCCTTTTACTTGGGTTTGGTTTTTTAGTTAATATAATTTATGACTGAAGCATTTGTTAATTATAATTGTCTTTTAAATGTTTTCCATGACATAGAATTATCTGCTTATTATTTATCTATTTTATTTTAAAGTTCAAAGTATTTTAAAATCAGCAAATATATAGCAGATAATGTGTCACTCAAGATTTTTTCAAAATAATTTTGAATAATATTTGTTTGGTAAACCTTGTTCATCCATATAATATAAAATAATACAATTATTATTATTTTATTCAGCATTTATCTTAAGCTAAACATATTATATGTGGTTTTCTAGAAAGATTTAACTGCGACTCTTCAGGATTAAATATTTATTCTAAAATGGATTTTCAGCTGACCAATATATAACAAGGTCATTAGAAGAAAAATAAGAATGGGCACAACATTTTCCTTTCTCTGGTCCTTAGGGACACTTTGTCCTGCATGATTTCCTCAAGATAATGGCAAGTGGTTCATCAATGACACCTGACATTTCCTTAATTACCCTCAGGACATATGACACTAGGCTATTCTGATTTGAATTCTTTCAATTTTTCTGGGAGATATTTTCTCATTTCAGCCTGGTTCTCATTCTATGCTCCAGGTAACAGGTTTCTTCCAACATAAAAAGTTTTATTACTAGCTTTTATCAGTGTTTCTCCTTACCTGTCAAAGTAAGGTAATTTCCTCTGATTCTCCTATTTTGCCAAATATATGCACATACATTTTTGGGGAAGGGTGTATAATTATTTATGGATTTTGTTAGGGGCAACTACTCTCTATTTCTGACCTTCCTACACTTAAATCTACATCACTGTACAATTAGACATGACAGCTTTTTCACCTGACCTTGAATTCTTCACTTTTTAACAAATGATCCATTATTGTTTCTAAGTATATTTTTACATTCACTTTTGTGATACAATGGAATTTTTCATCAAAATGAATTTCCATTAAATAAAATTATAAACTACTTTTTAAAATTATATTTGAGATAGCCGTTTGCTTGGACAAAGATAGTGGCAGTGTTTCATCAGAAATATTCCTTTGGGGGGACAAAAGCTTTGGCTTTGGAAACCAGAGAATATGGGTTAAATTATGTCTCTTTGTGACCCTAGGACAAATCATCATCCCTTTATTCTGTTTCAATATATAAGAAATTGCCCAGTCTACCTTGTAAAGTACAGTGCATATGAAAACACTTTGTAGATAATGAAGGTACAGGCAAATGCAGTATCATTTTGTCAGGAATGCATTCTGGAAGTACAAATAAGGAAATGACACTGAAGAAATGAGAAAACTGTTGAGGTCTTTTCTTCCAGACTTAAGCTTTTTACTGGACTAGCCTTTACAGTTATCCTCCAACAATTCTATTGTCTACTTTGTTTAGTCAAATGTTACAGAATATAAGGAATCTGCTTTCACAGTAGCTTGACACGTTAAAAATGGATAATCCCTATGTCATTCCTTGGGGAGCAGGAGGCTATCAAAAGCTCGTCCTACACAACTTTCTGCAGCTGAGCTGATACACATACATTTCAGTACAATGTCAAGTTCCCATTGAATTCTGTGTCAGCCAAACAGCTCCTCAATTTTTCTTATAACTTTCATGCTAGTTGTCCACTGATGATGAGATGTTGTTGCTTGGTGTATCCTTACTTCCTACACTCAGGACTAAAATTTTGGCACAAATATCAGACAACTGTAAAACATGAAATGTTCAAGTCTTACAGGGAAGTTGTCTTTCTTTAATATTTTACACTTGTCATTCCACTTTATTAAGTCAGAGATTGTAGGAAACAGAGAGAAATAAAGGCCCTCAGAGTTTACCTTAGGGTAAGGGAAGAAAAAGAAAAGGGGTAATATGTTTTAGACTGGAGACACTGGAATTTTTAAGAAATTAATATTATAGTTAAAGTGTCTTGAGTGAAATCCCAGGGAAAACTAGCCACAATTAAATTTTTGTCCCAGTGGACACTATGGTCTGTCTTTTTTCCCAAGATAATTACTTGGAAGTTAGTACTGGCTAAGTACTAAACCTGGCCTTTGGCAATTTATTCAAGTTCTTTCAGACACCATCTTCTAAGTTGTGAAATGTTACTGGCAATACTTGCTAGACCCAAAGTAAGTGAAGAGCAATTGAGATATTATAAAAAAAAAAAATTAAATGAGTAGATTACAATTTGTGTGCATATTGCCTTTAGAAAAATCTGTATATAGCTATAGATATAGATAAACCTATGGACCAAATTGTAGGACATCAGAATGCTATTTCGAAGAGCATAAACTATATTTGTAGATTCAAGAACCATTTACAGTAAACAGGGGCAATGCACAGAAAGAAATTTGCTCTGCTTTTTAGCTTAACTGTTATAACTAAATATTTAGTAAGGTTAGGATTAATAAAAAAAGAAATTTTCAAAAGGGTTATATAGAGATTTTGTGAGAGGTATGAGAGTATATAGAATTTAGGTTTGCAGGGTGTTAGAAAAAGAATCTCACAGGTAAATGGAGTAGGATTCATGGATGTGTGAATGTAAAATGAGAAGGTCTACATCTATAGTGAGAAGGATATTAAACTGATATGAACAAAAATTTAATATTTGAAATAACTATGGATAGTTAAGGTGAAATCTATTGAGTAAAGATTTTGAAAGTGAAGACTTACTAATTTTAGTGGGATGAGGAATAGAAATTAAATGAGAAATTTTTTTCCCCTTCCTTAGACCTGCTCTTCTAGTTCTCCTCAGTTGAGTTAATGACACCATGATACTTAAAATTTCTCAAAGATCAAACATAAAATAAGTCCCATATTTTCCTGCCATCCCCATTTCCAAATCTTGACCTTTGTATCCCCTTCTTCTCTATCTCCATGCCTAACATCTTAATTTAGAGCTTCCTAATTTACTAAATTCCTAAAATTTGGTGTCCCTTCTTTCTTTTCAACCCTCTCTTCCTCAGCGATTCCAGGGGTTTTGTTATAAAACATACTTCGAACTATTTCATCCCCTCACTTGAACTCTACTATCAGATTCCAAATAACTTTTTCCAAAGTTCAAATTTGCCAGAATGTGTGGTCTTATAATCTGATGCCTCTTCACCTGCCCCAAAATGTTTTGGCATCTCCTCAAATGTTTCCCTTTCTTCAGCTCTGCTGGACAAGTTTGAGTCCCCAAAACTACCTGTGCCCTCTCATTTAAGTACCTTGACTTTGTCTGAAGTTTCTTTCCTTTTTCCTACTTCTCTCCACAACCTCTTTTCTTAGCTAACCTGTATGTATGTGTTCTCTCTTGGCTCCATAGAGATTTTCCCCAACTTTCTTTGACTGCTCTTTTTCAACCTCTTTGCCCTCTCTTCCTCCTCTATCTAACTCCTAGTATTTGCAAACTTCAATCTTGATCCAAGACTCTCTCTGCCTTTAAATACTTAAATAAAAGCTTATGAGTAATGCAAATATGTAAAAACTTGTCTCTTTTTAAAAAAATTATTTTAGCATTGATGAGAAGAGAGATTAGAGTTTGAAAATCATGATAGCTAGGAGTTTGCTAAGGGTTTGGTTTTAAATATTCAAATGCTAACAGTGGGGGCAGAGAAAATGAGAATACTTAACCCCCCCCAACACACACAATCATATAACCAAAACTGAGAATCAGCTCTAAGATTGACAGAATTGGAATAAATCACATTGTTACTCTTCCCTAAGTGTTCCTCTCAAACTGCATTTTCAACCGGTAAAATTTATTTAAAATTGCCATCAGTAACAGTCTTGAAAATGCTCTGTGTGTGTGTGTGTGTGTGTGTGTGTGTGTGTGTGTGTGTGTATTTTAAAAAATGTGACTCTTTGCTCTGGCAATGATGGCAGAGTTTCTGGACTTATTTTTAAAATGTGTAAATATCATACCTGAATTTTCAGTTTCAGCTTCCAATGTTTTCATTGTCTGACTTCTTTAGTGACTAAATAGGATTCAACAACACGGAACCCTCAAAAGTCTTGGGTCTCTACTGATTTTGCAAAATTGCTCTCTACTAGATATACTTCTGAAAGCAGTTGTCAAATCAAACAAGGCTGTATTGGCTCCAAGCTATTGAAAGCAAAAAAGACAAACATAAAATAAATGCTTGACCTGGCTCAGCTTTGCAGAGAAGGAAAGCTACTCATGTCAGTCAGATCACTGTACAATTCTTCCTGGAACAGATAAAACATAGAGGAGGAGAAGGAAAAAATAAAAACTGAAACCTGGAAAAGGATGTAAAGACCAAGGAAAGAAATAAAACCCAGTGGAAAGCAAAAGGCAGACACAGCACAATAGAAAACCAGGTTCATTTTTATTTAGTAGAAAATTCAAGCATTCATTTCCCCTTCCTTTCAAGTTTGATCACCTTAAGGCCATAATGGTTCACAGAAACAACCCTCAAAAAACACAGGAGAGCAACAAGATCATCTGATGGAGAAAGGAATCAATGAAGACAAGCTGGTTTAGCTTTGAAGAATTATTAACCACAAGAAAAATCAAAATGCTTAAGAAACAAGGAGATGTAAGTCAAGGAGGAGAGGGTGAAAGATTTATTTTTAAATCCAGTTGACATGCCAGTTTACCCAGTCAAGAAGTAAGGTAATAGCTTAAAACATCTTGGGAACTTTTCTATGAAGTATGGTAAAACAAGAATAGAAAGGGCTTGCCAGCTCTGTAGGTATCCACACGCTTATTGAATCCCTAATTACCCAAAGGCATTTTTTTTTAATTTGATGATCTTTGTTCAAGCTGCTAAAAAATTTAATATTGCTTTAAAAGTCACACTGAATCTATGATGGGTAATATTGGAAAACACAATCCTTTCCAGGGAGGGGTCTTGGGTTTGTTTTCAATGACATTCTTTATGCAACTAGACAACTGACACTTATTAGAAACAAGGCCTATAGCTATTTTAAACTTATTTACAGAGTTTTGAAAAATACTTTAATCACAATGTAAACCTATCAAAATCATAACCTCATATGTGACTTATGTAAGCATAACAGGAGTTTATATACGTATTTGACTCTGAAATGTGGTAATATACTAAAAATAAACACAAAATATGATGTTTCCCCTGGTTTTTTAATACCTCTTAGGAATATTAAATACCTAGA